>PVJH01007334.1:0-93908 GCA_004026705.1 Nesogale talazaci | reverse complement strand
GTTATGTGTTTCTGTTAAATTTCTTTTTAAAATTATTTAATCATTTTATTGGGGGCTCATACATTGCTTCTCATCATACATAGTTCAATACATAGTTACATGTACTGTGCCAAGCACCCCCACTTGCCTGCCCTCGTCAGCATTCTCCCAATATCTCCCTTTCCACTTGGGCCCTTGAGATGAGCCTCTCTTCCTTCCCCCTCCATCCTTTCCCCTCATCCCCCCCAGTCCTCTTTACTCTGCAATCTTTATTGCTTTGTCATATATTACACTGCCCCACATCTCCCCCTTCCCACTCCTCCCTACATCTGTCCTCCAGATAGGAGACTGCAGATCTCCACAACTGGTTTCTTCTCTCCACCCCATGCTCCCTCCACCCATCAGGCAACTCCACCCCCATCACTGACATCCTGGGGTTCATCCACACCGAGTTCCATATGTTTCCAGCTCCCATCTCTGCCAGTGCATCTTCTCCAGTCCAACTGAAACTGCAGGGCAGAGTTGGGACTGTGGTGTTTGGCGGGGAAGAAACCTTCAGGAAATAAAGGAAAGTTTTATGCTTCATTGCTACCTCACTGCCCCTTGTCATCTCTCAGCTCATCAAGTCTTATCATTAGTATTGAAGGCATCAAATCTGTCCCTGAGATATTCTTGACATATGTGTGGGATATTCTTAAGGTCACAGGTAACTTGAGTGGACTTGTTTTAATTTTCTTCAGTTTTATCTAAACATATATTAGCAATTGATAGTCTGTACCACAGTCAGCTCCTGACCTTTTAAATTTTTTGATATTGAGCTTCTCCAACGTCTTTTCCAACAAAAGCAATCGTTTTGATATCTGTGTATTCTGTTATTGAAAAAATATATTTGTGATGAAAATATCACTTGTCTTACAAAATACTATCATGTCATTTCCAGCTTCATTTCTATCAAAGGCTATTTTCCAACTACCATTTCTTCCTCTTCTTTCCAAATTTTGTTCTCTAATCACCAATAACTATCAATACATCTTAATTACATGTTTGATTATTTTCAGACTGAAGATGTTACTTTCAGACTGAAGATGAATATTTTTTCTTTACTAGTTTTAGTGGCTATTGAATAAGTTTGAATAATAATTTTATTGATTGGATTTTCTTGGGTGGGGATAGATATTATGTTAACACAAATAGCCTTGTACTTCAAGAAAGATCTTTCGATGTCTTGCAACATTTTGAAATGTTTTGGTTATCAATACAATCAATAGCTTTCCTCTCAATTGTGTCATATCCAGCATATGATTTTGTGATTCAAAATGGCCAATAATGGTCCACTTCAGCTCACTCATACCTAAAATACTGATCTTTATAAATTTCTTTTTATTTTGTATAACTTACAGTCTTCCTAGATTCAAATTTTGGGTATTTCAAGTTCCAATTATTAATTAATATTTGCACCATATGAAAGTGGAAGTTTTACCATCCTCAAGGGATTCATACTACATTTCTTTTCAATGTTCTCTGAGTTTTGAGAACAAAAAGGGGAAAGAGGAGGGATGTAGGAGGTATGGGGTAAGTCCCCAAAGCTAAGTCCCCAAAGATAGTCTCATAGGACAACCCTTGCTAACCATGAAGAATGAGCAAGGGCACTCTTTTCTTCTCCACCTATACACTTTTACTTATTTTAACAGTTCAATCATTCAGTCACATTATTGGGAGGTGTATGATTACCCACATATAACTTAGAATGCCCCTTCCACCACCACCACTTCCCACCTCCATGGTTCCATTGTCTTTAAACTGAATGGTGCAATCCGGACCAGTTCTAGGACTCCTAAGCCCATCCTGCTTTTATTACTTACTCCCCAAATCCCTCTTCCCTTCCCATCACTCATCATCCATCCCTGCATTCCATATGACACCTTGCATCAGTTATAACATTATAAATCCATAACCCTGTGCTTCACAATTGGGGAACCCAACAGAAAACAATGCAAGAAAAATCACACTAAGGCAGTCAGGATGAAATCATAATAGTATAAAAGCAAAATTACAAATGATGCATAAGAGAGGAAAGACCCTCATTAACATTTAAAAATCAGGGACAAAATTACTGTCACGTGACATCTAAGAGATACTTGCACCCAGTTCTAATTCAGCTCGTGTCTACTGGGAGGACAACTGGTCTGGTGCAGAGTTGGAATGCGCTAATGAAGATGACGCTGGTCTCTGCCTGACAGTGAGGCTGTTCAGGACTCTTGCCTTTGGTTAGAGCAGATCTGCCGGCAGTTTGGTTTGACTAGGTTCCCTGCAGATTGATTTTGGGAAACAAACAAGCAAACAGAAACTTTTGGCAGAAGCTTCAGTGCCTTCTTGTCATCACTGAGATAGTTGATTTTTCTCAAAACTTCTTCATTAGAGGTCTGCATTATTGACCCATCACTTTTGAAAAAACTCCATGAAGAGTACCATTTGGAATCCCCCCAAACATTGATCATAACCTTCTGACCTGACTTCTGTATTAAATTTAACTGGCCCAGTAGATTCTCTTAGAAACCACTATTTAGACTGAGCACAGGGTTTGCTGCATGCATTTCCACCAAAATTAAATTTAAAATTTTGAAAAAAGGTTGAAATATTTTTAATCCACATATTCTATAAATATGTAAACCTTATGGAGTAATCGTAGAGTTTAGAACAGCTGAGTCTGCTTATTTTCCTCAATTTACTTGTCCTTCTTTATGGATATTGGAGTCACAAAGAAGTAAAATAATATTGCTGTTGGGGCTCCAATTCATGCAATTAAACTTAACTCTGAAGTTCTTGGTTTGCTGCACACAAAGTCTTTCAATAACATTCATGTCTCAATTTTGATGGTGGCCTCCAAAACAAAGGATCCTTACTGATGACACTTGAGTCCAAACAACTACACAACATAAAAGTATTATGATTTCTTTATTGGCATGTAAAGTTCTATGTATAAAATGCCTAGATGTTAAAAATATTATGAGTAAATTCCAGTTCCCCATATTTCCCCTTTCCACCTCCTGGAATTAAAAAAAAGAAGAACTAGAGGAAAGGGAGGAGGAGGAGCTTATACCAAGGCTCAAGTAGAAAATATTTGGAGATGAATATGACAACATATGTATGAGTTGTATTGAATGTTATAAGACCTATATTGAGTGCTATAAGAGCTGTAAGAGCCCCAAATCAAATCTATATTTAAAAATATGAATACTTCAAATTTGTTCTGCTTCTTTAATAAACTAAACAAAATACAATGCTTGGCTGTGCTATTATGAACATTATAAAGTTCCATGGCTAACATAACCAATTAAAAACTGCTTCCTGTCCACATTTCCCATCTTAATTTCTTCTCAACTTGTAAAACAGCTTATAGGGGTGGAGTCTATCCTGGCAATCTGGGCACAGCCTAATTGATACCTTCAGGTGGACATGGCTTTCTCATGAGGATTCTGGAAGTTTTCCTCTCTTCCTCCCTCTCTGAAGGTAAGACACACTCTCTCTCTGCTTCCAGTTGAGAAGCCACATGTTGCTTTGCTGAAAGCATCCAGAGTCCTGGAACTGTGGAGCCAAGTGGAGACCCATGTCAATATTGACATGCTTCCACCACCACTGGATCTGTAAGTATTTTCAACACTGGCTGGATCTTCCTGCATTTACCATCTTTGCATGTGTTGTGTGAGTTTCAAGAGGAATTTTTAGACTGGTATCGGAGATATGGACTAATATTGAACTTATGGACTTGATATGGACTGGGATATATTTTTGTGGGCATCATTGCCTCTGGTGGTCGTGGGCGCTACCTAGTGCAGCTCCTGAGAGCCGCTGTTGGATTTGAACTGCTAAGCCTGTGGGTTGCAGTTCCGCACTCAACCACTTATGCTACCGGGCTCAGCCCTGGGATGGAATATTTTATTGATAAATAATTACTTCTTGATATAAAGTTCTCTCATGTATCATGAGTACCTATGAATTTGTTTCTCTAGTTAACTCAAACTAAAACACAGCTGGTGCTAAAAGTTAATTTCTACCTATGCCTCCCATCTCCAAAGCTATCTTTCTCATATTCTACAACAAGATAAATAGATGTTATAAGATTTTTAAAAAGCATTGGAGGAGCCAATACCAGGGGTTTAAATGGCAAGAAAATGTTTTGAAAATGATGATGATGGCATCAAAGGTACGAATATACGTTGCATACAATGGATTTAAGGATGGATTGTGCTAAGAGTTGTATGAACCCCCAATAAAATTATTAAATTTTTTTAAAGTATTAATATACAGGAAACTATTTGAATAGCTCATTAGAATTTATTGCAGAATGATCCAAATAATATATTTTTTCAGAGTTAATATTAATAGATCTTTAGAGCCAGAAGCAATTCTGACAATGCAACTGACAACCAGGGAAGATAAGTGACTGGACCAAGGACTTCGGTGATTATGGAAGCTCCATAAGGTTAAAAATATTATGAATATTTCAATTTCAATCTCGTGTTGCAACATTGCAACATGAGACCAGAATTTGTTGTTCTTGGTAATCAGTAAATACACTGGCTAGAATGCTACCAATGTGACTAGCGAGGCTTGATAGACTTGATATCAAGTAGATAGATATTGATATCACTTGATGAAGCTCATTTGCAATCTAATTGCACACTAACGAAATGTAGTAGGTAATAGTGCAGAGCTCTTGAATGGCAGTTTCCAAATATAATTTGTTTAAAACTTTGTTTCACATGAATTTGTAGGCATAAAAATATTAATTGAACTCTCCAATTAAGCAATGAATCTATCATTAGATAGTTTTAATCTACTATTAAATTAGAGGAAAAGTATTAAGAGCAGATAATGCTCACTTATCAAAAATACGTCCTAAGTGTAACATTCCATTCATGTGCAGAAACTGCTTGACTCCAGATATACTCTTTAACACGAATGCCCCTACCATGAGTTTTCTTTCTTCTCACAAATTTATGTTCTTCAAATGGCTCCACACTCAAGCACAGGATCCCTATGATATGGAAAATATATTTTAAAAGATATACCCATCACATTTTAGAAATTATACACTAACACATAACTCTATCGTCATTATTGATACCTCTTTCAGTCATTAAGCAGATTGAGTCTCTACTTCTAAACTAAGAGTAAAAGGATGACTCAGAAAATGAAGGCACCATTGGAAAATTTCCCTATAATATAACTTTTTGATTGATTACTTGTTATTGTCTTTGGGTACCATTTAGACCAACTATTTATAAGCCTCAATGCATATTGAAATCATTTTAGGAAACTTAAAAATATTAATACTTAGATTTTTTTTCTTCAGATACTTTCCTATAGTTATTTGGGGGTGGAATTTCAGCATTGGCATTTTAAAAATTGTCCCCAAGGCAAATCCTTGATTGAAATGAAACTCAACATTGAAAATTAGTAAGATTAGACCTTGAGATTAGACTTTTATGTATTCAGATAGATATTTGAGCAATTTTCAAGATACATTGCAGTGTCTATAAGATATTGCAATCTAATTAGCATTGGGTCAACCATTCAGATTGCTCTCTTGACAGGCAACAGAGTAAGACCAATCATACTGCATTAAAAAATTAAGCAAATAACATGGCAGCAGACAAAGCACAACTTTGCTCATCAAAAGGTCGTCATCACAACAATATTTCCTTATGATTTCTATTTTCATTTTCAGATATGAGCTCTTATGACTTAAAGATAATTTTCAATCTACCAAAAACAGTACTGTTTTTAAAATTTTTATCTATAGATTTGTATGTTATAAGACGATACATATTTATCATGTATATATGTATTCTCTATTTCATTATATGAAAATATCAAAAGTATAACAGTAAAAGTAATAGATATCAAAAAAAGAATCAAACTAGTGACTGAAATATAAATAAAATCTTTCTTTCCCCTCCCCCCTGTAGCTTCTAGTTCCCTATATGTTTTTGAAATAAGTCAATCTTTTTCCTTTTCTTATTATTTTCACCTTCATTTTGGATCTTGCTAAACTTCCCACATATCACTATATCCTTTTCACTGGCTTGGTTCTAGTTTTATTCCAGTTCAATTATTTAATCATCCATGGCTATAGCAATATTATTTAAATCTCATTTGCATTACTTTTCAAGAATTTATAATGCTTCAGTGTCTATCATGTCAGTCTGTATGACTTAACACTACTCTTCAGAGTCTCTCTGATCTGGCCCCAACATATTTAAACTTATTCACCATAAATCAATATGAACACATTCATGTGCTTTTTGTTCTTGGCACCATAAAATCGTGTATGCTGCATCGTAATATGAAATGCCTTTTATCTCTCTCTAGACAAAAAATATTCAAACCTTAAAAGTTTAGCTGAATTCCTGCCAGCCTTCAGCAATACTCATGTAACTATTCATTCATGTACTTATATTATGGCTCAAGAAACTTTAATTGAATGTTTAATAAAAGCCTGGAAATAGTATACTATTCAAATGTAATGTTTTTCATTTTAATTCTTAGCTATATAGATATATAATATTCATCGAGAATATAAAATGAATATACAGAAAAAAATTTTAGTAAAATCTCAGCCTTTTTATTCTAAAGTTTGGCTAAAAGATTAAATTGTGTACCACAACTTAAATGACACTGGTGAATATATTTCATATTTAGTAAGCTGCAATAAAATATAAATGATTGTTATTTCTTTTAGTATTATGGTCTCATTATTATCAATTATTTTAAATATATAATAAATCTAAGAGATTGTTCTATCTATTAGTATTATGATCTGATTATTATCAATGTTTTCAGCTATTCCTCCTTATTTAGAGTCATGCCACAACGGCAAATAAAAGTCCCCAAGACTTTACTCCGTGTCTTTGAGGTCAACTCAACTTTGACGAGTCAGTTCATCCCTCAGTCATAATTTGCGTGCCTTCAAAGCTGGAGGTCTTCTCTTCCAGCATCCTATCGGACAGTGTTCCACTGCCAAAAATAAAATTTAACTGACCAGATTTTGAGAAGGTCACTAAGCCCTTCATCCTATTCCATTCTAATCGGGAAGCTCGACTGAACCTGCTGGTGTATGAACTACCAATAGCATCAGAGCAGCACACCAGCACAGTATGGAAACTGAGAGATGGCTACAGTCTTCATTGTGAATCGAACCATAGAGCCTTCCCATTAGATCACACCACAACATAAACCAGCATTCAAGCAACCAGATGGCATCTTACATTGGACTAATCTGGCAAAAAAAAGACCTCTTTCAGGGGGGTAAAAACAAACATGTAAGAGTGGTGACAAAATGCTCCCAACTCAAGTCACAGTACTTGTTGAATCACGTACATGCAACACACAATAAAGAAAGAAAATTTCAGACCAACTGATACCTTTAATTGTGGTGTTCTCAATTGATATTTAATATACCATGGACTGAAAAACAAACAAATGCGTGTTGAGAAAAGTATGTCCAGAATGCACCTAGAAACCAGGAAGGAGAACCTTTGCCTCATGCATTTTGCACATGCTATCAGAAGAGATCAGTATGAAAGAGGATGATTATATTGGGTAAATTAGTGTCTTTAATGACAGAGAAGACTCCGAGCAAGTTGGATTGAAATAGGAATGTAACAATAGGCTCCAACTCAAAAATTGTGAGGACGATAGAGGATCAGGCTATGTGTTTTTCTGATATATATCTTAAAATTTCAATACCTATATTAATATAGACAGGAGCCTGGGTGGTGTAGTGTTTATGCAGTGGGCTGAGTTGCTCAAAGTCCAAAACAACCAACCAGAGAAACACAGAGCTTTCTATTCCCATAAATAGTCCCACTCTTGGAAACACAGTGGTTGTTCTACCCTGTTTATAGGGGCACTGTAAGTCGGCATCAGCTTGATGGTAGTGAGAGAGAGAGCGGTTAGATAGATAGATGATAGATAGATAGATAGATAGATGATAGATATAGAGATAATTTTAAAGGTATATGTGTGTTATATATATAGAGATTGTGTGTGTGTGTTCACAGTAAGCACTTGTATGAATCTCAATTAACATGCAGGGTTTAGTTTGTGATCTCTTGTCAATGTTATTCAGATTTTTCCTGCTTTTCAACAAGTATTTTTTGAGTCAAGTTAAATGTGTTTACGTACAGTTTCCAAGGCCTGCCATGCTGACTCCCACCACCACATCACCCTCCTGAAAAGGCCGGTTTTCATGGACCATTACAGTTTCCAATGTTTCCTTACTCAGATGTAAATTTTAATTGGTTCTTAATCACATGTTACCATCAGTTGTTAAATTAATATTTCAGATTTATTTGATAGATATTTCATGAGGGAAGACACATGTCTCATTTTGCCTGTGTCACTGAGTATCCTATACCATCACATAATCAGTAGTCCATCTAAGAATTATGGTGAGAGTAGAAGACCTGGGACTTCGAAGTTATATAAATTGAGATTAATATACTAATGCCAACTCTCACCAGCTGTTAGAGACCATAAAAAATCCCTTTATCAATCAGAACCTCAGTTTAATCAATAGTAAGATGCAAATGCTCATTATTGGAGTGTTGCTGCAAAAGTTAGATGGGTTTACATGGGTAAAAATGTTTGGCATAGTAATGAAAATATCCTAGATTTAAAATGATTAATATTACCAAAGCTAAACCAATTTAATGAAACGTATGAGAATGCCACTAAATGAGGACTATGAGAATCCTTTGCTGTCACATTTGTAATCTTTCACTGATAAAATGGACTTAAATATAAGTATATACTAAAATTGTGTTTCATAATAATGTTTTAATTATGAAAATATAGAGGGATATGTTAGTGGACTCCTTGTGGAGAAAGTATTTACAGCACTCAGTGTATAAATTGAACTATTTTCTGTGATTTTCTTCAGTACTTCAATCTCTTCTAGAGGAAAGGGAAATAGCAATGTTTTAGGAAATCCACTAGATGTAGATAAAGAGCAAGCTTACTGTGACGTTAGAATAAAATGATTTTGTCTTTAAGAAAAATACATCATGTATGGATAGAGATGGATTTGTACTGCTGCTATTGGATCTATGATCAGTAATTTTAAAAATGTACAAAAACAGAATAATACTAGGAATATAACTTTAATGAGTAGTGTAAATAATAAAATCCTTTTTATACTCAGAGAAAATTTGGATAAAGACTCTCAAAGAAGCAGAGAAAACTTAACAAGGGACAAAATTATGTTTCTTCAACAATACTCATAAGATCCAAGTCCAAGTTCAATCACAGGTTGCCTTAGACCTTCAAATGCCAATTTAGCTCTGAAATTTCAACACCATGGCCAAACATTTTTCTCAAATCCTTCTATGCATTTTTAAGTATTCCTGAAAACCTACCCCTAAAACTATTTTGGAATTTTTCAGTAGGCCAACATGAAATAAATCTGCTTCAAATCTTTTCTTTTGAAGGTAAAACTTTGTATGCAATTCTGGTTAATTTGTGATCAGTTTATGGTTCTTTGAGTTGTAAAATCTCTTGCATGATTCTTCAGCAGTATATATATTTTCATTTTCTCAGTTCTACAGTACCAGTGGCACAGTATGGTGGGGGGTACAGTGAGGCGGGTGATGTTTGGTTCTTACCCACCAAGCATGCTGTGGGAGACAGATGAGGCAATGTACTTCGGTAAACATGAACAGCTTTGGGAATCTCATGGAAGAGTTCTGTCCTGTCCCTAACTGTCACTATGGATTGGAGTCAATTCAACATCGGTGGTGCTTTGTTCACTTTTAGAATTTTTTGGAAGCTATTAACAATGTTAAACAAGAAGAGGGGACCACAATACTATATTGATATGAAGAGTGCAGAAAGGGGGATATGTAAATATTTTTTATTCATGCTAAAAATGCCTATGTCTAGAAATTTTCTTTCACTTAATATAAGTTTATAAATAGCATTAAAGTCACTTATGGGAGAAAATCTTGTATCATTTCTACCTTAATTCCGTAGATAGCCCAGTCGCAACAATTTGTAGTCATTGGTATTTACTGTTTTAAGTTTACTCTATGGGAGCAGGCAAAGTTCCTGACTGATATCCTGTTTTCCTCTACATTTATCATACTCTCTACATTAATTCCCAACACTTACTAATTACTCAATTAAACCACAAATGATTGATTTATCATTTCTCTTGAACTATAGTGGATTTTTGGAATATAGACATATATAGAACATAATATTTGGCTTCAAAGAAGCTGTAGTGCTTAGTACACTTAAATAAATAATTGTTGGTATTGAAGTCTTTTTGCATTTATCCTGAAATGTTACCTTAGAGAGTAGAAGGCTATAGGGGACAAGAGAAATTTCTCTGAAATTTTTTAGTCGCTTAGTCTCAACTTTAGTTTTCTTGTAAAATATATTGCTAGCTGGCACTTTCCAAGAGCTTTTTCAAGCATATTTATTTTTCACACCAATTCCATGTGGTAGAGACTATTATCCCCATTTTATAGATGAAAATAATACTTTTAGATATTTAGCAAGTGAAGGAACACAATTTGAATCCTCTGTTTCCATATTCCTATATACTCCTTGTTTGATACTGCCTGTGTGTTAGTCTGGGTAGACTAGAGACACAAACTCATAAACATCCATATGTATCCAAGAAAGAGTCTTATACAGAGTAATTTTACATTGAGAAAACATCCCAACCCAATCCAGTTCAAGGTCATAAGTCAGATATTAACCCATATGTAGGATACCAATCTATAAAGTCCTCTTCAGATTCACAAAGCACATACAGTGCTGCCAAATGCAGAAAATCACAGACCAGAGAGTAGAAAGTCTTTGGATCCAGTGGCATTGTAAACAGCTCAGCACTAGCAGGGGTCTTCAAGTGGCTCCTCCAGTTTCTGGGGCATGGAGTCTATCAGTGTATTGGCATGCGTCTTGTCAGGAGAAACTCTCCAGGGAATTGAGTGTTTCCTGCTTTCAAGAAGAAAGTATCAGAGTTCCCAGAATTTTCAAAGGAGAAGACCATGCCCACACAGAGATCTCATTGAATCTCTTCAGATTGAGAGGTTAGACTCCACCCTTGCACTCTGAATTCTCAAATTGGCACCAGATTAAGTGACTGCCACAGCCTCCAAATAAATTTATTCAGAGAATTATGAAAGGTAGATTTGGGTATAAAGTGAAATAATTTATATCAAATGCCAACTACAATATGTAGTTATATAGTTAGCATTCAACAATGTAATTATGATGATGATGATAATTATGGAAGATCTTGGTGTCAACTGGATGCTTAAAATGAATGAGAGTGCTCTTTCAACACCACCCCCCAAAATCTGACACATAGATCTAGATATAGATTTTGAATTATGTAAATATTTATAAGTAAACTTGTTTGTCAGAATAGCTGATATTTTCTGTCCTTTTTTTGATAATTCAGTTAATGCTCATAAGACATTAAGTAGCTTTAAGACTAAATAATGGCCCTAACCATCTCCCTTAAGAATATTTTCCTCCTTTTCTCATTGACTAATTTTGTACTATCCTATTTTAGTCATGGTGCTGGGTAGTGTGGAAAATTCCAGGACACTCTTCAAAAAGAAGCTGTCAAGACCAACACTTAGTCTACGATATATTTCTGTTTAAGAGAAAATAAGGAGTTTAAATATGTGCCATGATTCTTACTCATGATATATTGCAATCTGTGAATATTTCCCAACAGAAAGGATAAGAAATAATTTGCAGTCAAAAGGCATATTTCTGCTGTTCATTATAATTCCTTTGTTTCATTCTAGAATTCCCTGTTTTATAGAGAAGTGCTTTTCCCCCTTTTATTCTTTTTCAGCTCTGATAAACACTTCTCTTTACACCTCATTGGGCCTTTGGTCTTAAATTCTGTTTTATACTTTAATAGCTTACACTTCACCAGTCTTTGATCTAATACTGTTTAATGAGCCTTCTGTGCCTGTGATGGACTTCTCTTAGGCATTTTTTCCCCTCTGAGGCATTTTATTCTCCATTTAGTTATTATGCATTGGCCTGCTAATTGCAAGGTCAGCAGTTCAAAACCACTGCCCACTCCATGGCAGAAGGAAGAGGCATTCTACTTCTGTAAAGAGTTGCTGACTCAACCAATCACAGAGAAGCAGTTCTACCCTGGTTTATAGGGTCACGATCAGTAGACATTACTCCATGACAGTGAGATGGTTGTTGTTGGTTGAGAATTACTTCAGAAGTGCAAAACTCCTTGTGCGTCAGACCAATAATCACTTTGTCAATCCAACGCCTATGTCTTCAAGTAGGTGAGTATAATTCGTACTGACTTTTGGACAGAGCCATGCCTGTGAAATTCAAGGTAGAATACCTTTGCACTTTATTTTCTTAGGGGAAAATGTTTGTAATGCTCAAGTGGTAGAGTGATATAATATTCTTTGAGGTTAAGGCTCAGATATCAAATACTGCTAGGGAGAGTGCCACTGTAGAGTTTTATAGGACTTGTGAAACAGAAGTTTTTTTCTGAGTGTTTCCCTTCTTAGGTTAATGCTTCTTTCAATTAGTAGTTTTTTCCTCATTTGTCTTCATGTTCCTATAGCTAAGTATGCAGCACCAATATGGTTCTCAATTTATGTTTCTTAAAAATATAGATTGATGTAAAGGATATATGTGTTTGATATATGAACTGAATTCATACTGAATAAATACATTTATTCATTTTAATTTATTTCTCAAAATATACAACTGGATCTGACAACCTTCAGACTCACAACTTTCAGCTGTTACTGGATAATAAACTTGTTTAGCTTCCTATGCATATTTAGTTAACCAACTAAGTGACAATGTATCACATTTATATTCGTTTTCTTTAGTTTTATCTACAAAAATCCTAATTTTGTTATTATAGTCATTGAAACAGGGAACACATCATCTAGAATGACAAAGGCAATGTATTTCCCTTTTTAGCAACAAAAAGACCCCTTTGGGTACACTGGTTAGGCATTTGGCTATTAACTAAAAGGTTGATGTTCAAACCACCAGTGATCACACAGGGAAAGTATGGTTTGCTTCTGTAAATATTCACAGTCTTGGAAATAATAGGTTCACTCACTCAGTATGAGATGGAATCAACATGACAGCAATTTAAAAGAAAAGTTGTAACATTTCTTTACATGAATGAGGTAGAGAGTATTCTTGTACTGCTTCTAGAGATGGATATTGGTAGTACAGAGGTAAAGCCCTGGCCTTTGAAGCAGGAGAACTGGGTTCACTTACTTTTCTTGTATTTCCTGTAGAATCACCAGTTATCTGACTATGAATTAATTCATAGTGACCAGGTTTCAGGTCACAACAGTATAAGCCGCAGTCGTTCGGGGGGCGCACATCTGGGCAGCATTGGCTTCAGTTATTCTAGGGTCTCCAGGAGTCAGAAAGAGACTAATTGACGGTTAACATACTAGCATAGCAACATGCTATTGGAGTTCCCAAGTCATCTCTAGATCAGAAACAACAGTGTTTTGTCCTCTGTTTCATTTATAGAGACTTCAATGTTAAAATGACCATCCCGTCCAATGTCAGCTTGACACTAGTTTGAGTAAAAAAAAATTGCATTGTTAGTCTTCTCAGTTTTCAAGAATGTGATGGATTGATTTACAAAAATAATGGAATGTACACAAAATCAATAAAACTGAACTCACTGCTACCAAATCTAATCTGACCCAGAGAGACCCCATAGAACAGCATAGAACTGCCTCTGGGATTTCTGAGATGGTAACTCTATGGGAATAGAAAGTCCCATCACAATATGTATAGGTAGCATTTAGTTTTATTAAATAATTTGGGATTTGTTTTTGAATTAGAATATAGTTTTCTAAGGTCAATGTTCTGCCCATTCCTATCCATAATTTTCCATGCCCACCTATGACTGAGGGGGTAGAAAATAAACACAGTAAAATATCCAGTGAAGAAACTGTCTGTTTTCTAAGATAACAAACAATATCGATAAATACAGTGACATAAAATTAATGCTCTCAGAAAATTGCACACAGTAAGTCACTGAGGAGAAACTAATGGAGATAGATTATTTGCCATTTATTATGAATCCTTTTGTGTCATGACAAATGTCAAGAATATTAATTCTCTGAATTAATGGTAACTACAATGAAAGAAGAATGCTAAAAGCAAGGTTTAATCTATGAACCACAGTTAAAGCTGAAAGGAAAGCCTACTATGTACCAGCATTGTGCTAAGCAGATTACCTTCCTCAGTTTGTTATTGATGTGAAAATGCAAAGACCACAGCACCTGTCAATTCAGCATTTTCCTTTCATGCAACCAATTAAACTGATCACATCAGTCTTACTTCAAATCTATTACCAAATCCATTGTCAAATTTACCATCCCAATAAAAAGAAAAAAATATCACTGAGGCAATAATGTTCTCCTTTTCATCCTTTCTGTGCGTAGTAACGACTATTAATTAAGTTATTAAGTACAACATTGGTCAAATCTGACAATATTTGTTCTTTTATGATTGATGAATTCTATACACCATAAAGGATTTAAGGTTCGTTCAGTTGGCGTTTGTAACAGTTTTAATCCCTTGGTTTATTTAATATGTAAAATGACATTATTTTTTAATTTCCCAATGAGGAATATAAGACATAAGTAATTCAGAAACTTATTCAAACACTGATATCTAATTGAACTACCTCCCCTCACACACACACACACACACACACACACTGCTATCAAGTCAGTCAATTCCATTGGCACCCCTAGTACGTTGGATGAGAACCGTGTTCCACAGACTCTTCTGTGGATGATTGAAATCCAATCTTCAGATGTGGATTGCCGAACCTTTCTTCTGCGGCCTCCATGGGTGGACTTGAAGCACTGCCCATTTGGTTAGCAAACAAATGTGCTCACTACTTGTACTCCTCAGAAATTCTCTTGGTGAAGTTGAGATTATCAGCATAGCAATGAAGTAGGACATATGTGCACTGCCGGGTGCAGACAATGGGGAGAAACAAAATAATGATCTCTTTCCTTATTCTTGGATTCTTGCTGCCATGTATTTTATAAAACTGGCAAAGGTAGGGAAGACGCTTTAAAGATATGTGTCTAGGTAGGGAGAATAAAAAAGACTTGATAAAATTTGTAGTGCTACAACTTTAGAATGGCTGCCGAGTTCTCACTAAGACATTCCTTGCAGAGAAGCTGTTTCATGCCGTGCTTTCGTCTTTTGAATGTGGCATTCATCAGCTAGATCTTACAAGTGTTGAGAAAAAACTCTGCTCCAGCCTAAAAATCAAATGGTTTAGTTGTTTGGCTACATCAAAATGCCACGTATGTGAGGGAATGTGATTGAGCAGGGAAATGAGTACTCCAAACTTTTGAAATCATCAGGTTTTGCCTTCCACCCATTTCCCAAATTTTCTGTTCATGTAGTTCTTTGTAGTTGTGAACATTTATGCTTCACATAATCTGGAGTAAGCCTTCTTTGGGTATCTTTCTTGCCCATATCTTCTAGTCAGCTGTTTTTAACTCTAAAATTTGCTACAGTGAGAATTAATTCGAAGCTGAGAAATGATCTTTAATCCTGAAGTATCTAACAGGAGCATGCTGGAAACAGTTTTTCCTTATTTCTGAGAGTGTGATCCTAATATAGTGGTTGGAAAAAAATATTTCCACTTATAGCATAGGAGCTGTTTTTTCCCTACTATTTATTTGATATATTAGGAATTAAATTTCAGATCTGAACCAGAATGCATATAATTATCTATTTTATGATTCTTAAACAGATTGGCTATAAATTAATAATAAATGTATATTCTAAAGCCAGAGATTTAAAGCCTATTGCTTTTAAAATTGTATTATTAATTAGGAGTTTGTGATATGTATGGTCATTGTGCCAATCTGGTCAATAAACACATGGGGATTAATAAAGTCACAGTTTATTTGAAGGGCAAAGGGATAAATGGCTCAGTGAGTCTCACCTTTCAGTTTATTGCTCTCTGATTATCGGACCGGTGTGCTGCCTTAGCTATTTCTCTGCCTCAACTTGTGAGTTGCACTTTCTGTGGGACACCCAACCCATGGACCCTTTGCAGTAGCTTGAGGGTCCTTTGAGGTCTGGTTCACCACACTGTTTGTATATACATCACTTGAGCTGTGGACTGTCAGACCCTGTCACCTGACTGACTGCTTTTTGTGGCCTCTGACTAGACTATCTGCATTGCTCTACAGTTGATTCAGCTTTCTGCTTCCTTAACTTGGACCCAGGAGGACTTGTGAGTTGAAGGATAGCAGGTGTATTAACTGTCTCATGGAAGTGAGCTGAACTGAGCCGTCTGTATTGCTCTGTGGACTAATTGGCCGTTTATTTCTTATTTTTTGTGTTGTATATATCTATCCATATCTATCTATCTATCTATCATCTATCTATCTATCATCATCATCTATCATCCATCTATCGTCTATCTATCTATCTATCTATCTATCTATCTATCTATCTATCTATCATCTATCTATCTATCTATCTATCTATCTAAACATATGAAATCATAAGTGTCCTGGTTTTGTTTCTTTAGAGAACCCTGTCTAACACCATTAATACAGATATCATATCATTCCATAGTTCAATCGGGTCAAACAGTATTGTTTGTACAACTATGTACAATTGTTATCGTAGTTTCTAAACATTGTTTTCCTTCCTGGACTCCTTGATATTGTCTCCCTTTTACCAAGCACCCCTCTACTACTGTACCAGCAACTCCCCCCCCCCATCAAATTCTATATTCTACTTGCTGACCTTATGAATTTATCCATCCTGAGATTCATAAACCATAAACAGAAAAACATTTAGCACATTAAGAGGAAGACCCCTTAATGACATAACACCTCTGAGATAAACCCTAATATGGACATACAAAAATACTGAAAAGCAGATCAGGGTGCATCAGATGAGGGAATCAACTGACAAAGTTTTAACTATTTAAGTCAGAGTTATGCCTTTGATCTTCTATACTCATCTCTCCAAGGGACTCTGTTTAGCCACCACTTTCATCTCACCCTTCAATTATGAACAGAAGGAGATCACCGGAGACTTATTTGCTGTGTAGTTCTCACAAATGTATCTTGGATTCCCACTGTCAATCATAGCTTTCTGCAAGCCAGATTCTCATAATTTAGACTCTGATACTAATCTCTCCTTTGATTTTGGATTCTATGATTTACAATCTTTTTCAATGTCTATAAGATATTGCAATCTAATTAGAATTGGGTCAGCCATTCAGATTCCTCTCTTAACAGGAAATAGTGTTAATGAATTCCGATTGATTCATCATTCATACTGTTCTGATATTAATCCATCTTTAGACTTTGGATTAGATGATTTGCAATCCTTCAGTGACTGGTGATGGTATAGTTAGTTGAAATCTCACTTAGATGGCTGCTTGTTTGAAAACAAGTCTTTAACACCCCAAACACTTTTATCTGATAGCCAGGCACCATATCATTACTTCACCACATGTTGCTATGGCACCCAGAACTTCTGCGTTCCCTCCCTGAGGGCAAGTATCAAGTAAGGTCAAGATATAAGAATTAATTATTCTTAAATGAGAAGTAGGATTTAGTGTGAGCCCAGAACTCATTCCTGATCTATGATTTTTGTTTGTTTGTTTGTTCTTATCTGCTTTTGGTTCCCTTTAAAAAAATTATTTTATTGGGGGTGCATTCAGCTCTTATTCCAGCCCATACATACATCCACTGTGTGAAGCATATCTACATTTGTTGTGATCATCATTTTCAAAAACATTTTCTTTCTACTTGAGCCCTGGTATCAGTTCCTCATCCCCCCCCCCCCCACCTTCTGTATAATGTATGGTAGAGAGTCTTATAACTCATCTCCCTGGCATATAATGATCTTCCATTAATATGATCCTTGATTAGCCCATAGAACTGATTTTTTTGGGGGGGGCATTAATGCCCTCTGGTGGTGGAGCAGGAGGCCTAGCCTTTGCTCCTATGGAGCCTCTGCTGGAATTGAACCTCTATCCCATTGGGCTGCAGTCCTGCACACAACCACTATGCCTCTGGGGCTCAGCCAGGAACTGATTTTTTTACAGCTCTGTTGAGCGAGAGATATCGGGATAAAGCAGGCTCACTTGATAGCTAGTACCTGAAATATTAACTTGCATAGAATCGATCCTTTCATGGATGGCCGCTGTTTTCACAAACAAATGGGATTAATTGTTAAAGAGATTTGCAATAATAATCACTGAAAAAAATCAGTGACAAGTTGCCTGGAATAATACATACCTTAATACAGCATATAAGGCAATAATGTAGCAAGATCATTTTGTCTGCCTACCAACAGTTTAATAATCTTAGTAGAGTTTTCTGTTTCCTTGAACACCATGTATATTCTGACTTATGTCCTCAGGTGTCTGAGGTAGAGTCCAGTCCCAAAGGAGCTTCCACATTGGATCTCACTGATGTAGCCTCTGGAACATTCTGTGTACCTTAAAACCAGGGTCAATGTGGCCCATGAGGTGCATACACCAGGCACACTATCATTTCCCCCAACTGGAGCTTGATCTTCCCTCTTTTTCTGTCAACAGAAATGTATTCACTCCCTTTCCCCTCTCCTTACTTGTTTCTCCCATCAGCATCCTACAGCAGAGGACTCATGCAGTATACTTTAGTGCTTGACTAACATCACTGAGCATAATGTCTTCCAGATTCCTCCACATCTTGAGGTGTTTCACCTCAAGAGGTGTTGCTATTTTTTAGGGATGCATAGTATTCCATTGTGTGTATATACCAGAGTATTTTTTTTAATCCAATATTCTACTGAAGGAAATTTAGGCTGTTTCCAACCTCTCGCTCCTATGAACTATGCTGCAATTAACATAGGGAAGTAAATATCTGATCATGATATTTCTTATTCCTTTGGGGTACATTAGCAGTATTGTTGGGTGATATGGTACTTAAATTGCCATTTGTTTTAGGAATTGCCATATTGCCTTCCACAATAGCTATACACATTTTCATGCCCATCAGCAGCGAATGAGTTCCAATCTCACCACACACTCTGCAACATTTGTTGTTTTCCATTTTTAAAAGTTGGCCTACAGTTATGAGTCGCAGATGGTATCTCATGGTTGTTTTGATTTACATTTACTGAATGGCTAGTGGATGGGAGCATTCCTTATGTGTTGATTAGTCATTTGAGTGTCATCCTTTGTCAATCATTTGCTGAGGTCCTTTCCCCACCTTCTCAGAGGGCTATTAGTTTTTAAATTGGTTCTAGTCTTGTAATATACTAGATAATTTAGTAATTAGTCCTTTGTTATGTCATTAATAAATATATTTCCCAATAGGCTTTCTTTTTACTCTTTTAATAAAGATTTTTTGTACACATTTTATTTTAATAAATTTCATTCATATATTTGTCTTCCATGGTTGTGTTTCCTTTGCTATTTCAGATAGTCCAGGTATTACCTAAACTAGGGAACTTGGAGTTGCCTCAATTTTTTTAATGATGATCTTGCTAGTTTTGGGTTTTGCATTTAGGTGTTTGATCTACTCAAGTTTATTTTTGTGTATGAGGAGAGATATGGATCTGGTTCATTCTTATGAAGGTGGATATTCAGTTTTTCAAGCACTATTTAAATGTATCCCTTTTAAGGCTTATAGGGACTGGGTAAAAAGATCAGTCATCTGCATGTGGATGTGACAATTCTTGATTTTCTTTTCTAATATATTCTGTAATTTGCTTTGTACCAGTACTAGACTATTTTGACAACCGTGACCGTCTAGTAGGTTTTGAGATCAGGTAGTGCAAGACCACTTACTTACTTCTTCTTTTTGAGGAATTCTATTCTATTCTGGGCTTATTCTCTCTCCATATGAAGTTGGAAATAAGTTTTTACACATCTTTACAGAATGATGCTGCAATTTGGATCAGGGTTGCAATGAATTTGTGATTGTTGTAGATGATATAAACATTTCCACAATATCAAGTCTTCCAATCTATGAACATGGGATTTTTTTCCATTTGTGCAGATACCTTTTAATTTTTTGTAGTAATGTTCTGCAGTTTTCTTTGTATTGGTCTTTTGTTTGTTCAGGTTAATTGTTAGATATTTCAGCCTAATGTGGCTATTGTGAATGGTATTGTTTCCTTGGCATCCTTGCTGATATTCGCATCACTGGATGTTTTAATCTAGGTAGGTTAGAGAAACAAATTCGGAGACACTCATATGTATGAGAAAGCTTTATATATGAGAGCAATTGACTATTGAGCAAGCATTCCAGTCCAGTCCAGATCAAGTCCATAAGTCTGAAATTAACCCATATGTTCAATTTATAAAGTCATATTTAGGCCACAAAACATATAAAATGATGCCAGATGCAGAAAGATCACAGGCCAGTGGGTGGGAAGTCTTATGGATCCAGTGGCATCGTAAGAATCAGTGCTAGCAGGGGTCTCCACAAGGCTTCTCCAACTCAAAGGCTCTGGCTGCCATCAGCCTATCTCCATGTCACTTGCCAAAAAAGATGTCTCACAGGGATTGAGCAGAGAGAGAGAGAGAGAGAGGGTCTCTTTTACCTCCAAGTAGGAGTATAGGTGTTCCCAGAATCTTCAGGAAAAGGCCAGGTCCACATAGAGGCTTCACTGGCTATGACATGATTGACAGGCTCCACCCCTTCACTCTTAGTCTTATCAAAATGACAATTGTATAACTGTTACACTGATATAAAGGAATCCAATTGATTCTGATGTATTAATCCTGTAACCTGCTATTCTGCTAAACTCCTGTTGTTTCCAGCAATCCTACTGTGGACACCTTAGGATTTTCGATATATAAAATCAAATTGTTTTCAAGTAGCAAAAGTTTCACTTCTTTTATACCCAGTTGTATACTCCCTTGATTTCTTGCCTTTGTCTTATGGTCCTGGCTAGGATTTCTAGCATAATGCTGAATAAGAGCAGGGATAAGTGCATCCTTGTCAGGTTCCATTATTCAGAGGAAATATTTCCAATGATTTTCCCTAGACTATAATATTGCTATCTGTTCCTCATGTATGGCCTCTATTATGTTGAGGATTTGCCTTTCTAATCTTATCTTCTTAAGAGTCCTTACAAGTAATGGATCTTGGATACTGTCAAATGCTTTTCTGCTTTAATTGATATGATCATATGATTTGTATCTTTATCCTTGTTAACGTATTGGAGTATGTAATTTTTTTAAATGTTTAACCATCCCTGCATCACTGGTATGAATTCCCCTGGTTTGTATTTTTATATGTTTTTGGATTCTACTGGCCAAATTTTTGAGACTGTTTACATATATTTTCATAAGGGTTATTGGTTTGTAGTTTTCTTTGCTTGGGTTGTCTTTGTCTGGTCTTGGTATCTGGGTTATGTTGACTTTAAAAATTAAATGTGGTAGTTTGCTGTCCCTTTCAGGTTCTAGAACAGTTTGTGTTTGATTGGTGTCAGCTCTTGTCTGAAAAATTGGTAGATCTCTCTCTCTCTCTTTCTCACTCTCTCTCTCTCTCTCTTTTAGAACTCTCTTGTGAAACCATCTGGAATGGGGCTTTTTAAAATTATGAGTTTCTTCATTATCTTATTTATTGCTTCTGTTGCTATGGATCTGTTCAAGTTTTTGATGCACATGTGTATTAATTTAGAGAAAGAGTGTCTTCTTGGCATTTGTCCATGTCATCAATATTATTGAATTCGTTGGGAAGCAGTCTTTCATAATAGTGATTTATTAATCCTTTCACTTCATTAGTGTTAGTTGTGATCTCCCCTGTTTCATCCCTCTTTCTAGATATTGTTGTCTGCTACTGCTTTTCCTTTGGTAAGTTTGCTAGAGGTTTGTTGATTTTGTTTATCCTTACAAAGAACCAACTTTTTCTTTGCTGTTTTTTTCCATTGCTTTTCTGTCTTCTAGCTCATTTATTTCTGCTCTAATTTTTATGATTTCTTTTATTTTGCTCTTGGAAGATTTAAGCTCTTGACTTTGTCCTAGTTGTTGAAGGTGTTGTGTTAAGGTGCTGAACAGAGTTCTCTCATGTTTTTTTGATGTGTGCCTTGTTTCCTATAAAATGGCCTCTGATAATTGCTTTTGCTGCATCCCATAGGTACATTGTATTATCATTCTCATGAGTTTCTAGAAACTTCCTGATTTCCTCTTTTATTTGTGCTGCTACCTAGTATTTTTTGAGTAGGGTACTGTTTAGTCCCCAATGTGTCTTTGTTTTATTATCCTTTCTATTGTTGATATCCAGCTTTATGATACTCTAGTCAGTTGGCTTGGATGATCTCCATGTGTTTGAATTTTCTCGGGCTTGATTTATGATCCAGTGGGTCATCTATTGAAGAAGATGAGCCATATGCATTGCAGAAGAATGTATATTCTTTACTGTCTATTGAAGATTTCTACAAATATATAGAAGGTTGAGTTGTTCTATTGTGTTATTCAGCTCTTCTGTTTATTAGTTTTTCTTAAGTTTCTTATTTGTTGATCTTCCTTTCTTTGAGAGTGGAGTCCTGATGGTACCTCAAGCCCTAGTGATGCATGGCAAGGCAACAGGCAAGGCAACATGATCTAGGTGTTGACTTGACCCACAGGTAGTACACTACACAAAGTTGAGGCAAGGGATTAGCTCAAAGTGTAGCATGCTGGTCCAATCAATAGGGAGATGGATGCTGACTTCCGAAAGCATTTATCTTGGTTGCCCTCCAATCAAGATTTGACTTGATTAAACTGCTCATATGTTTCTACAGAAGCCTAGTTGGTACAATAAATCTAAATATCACAAATGCTTAATAAAAACAGAGAAAAATACCACTGCACTTAAGCAAACAGACTATGAGTATTTCCCCAAAAAACTGACAAAAATTTCAAAGCAATTTATTTAATTTTTTAATAAAACAACCATATCACTTTCAAAGTATTCTTCATTACTCTGAATACATTTGTCAAACCTGAGATCCTATTCTTGGAAACATTTTTCAAACTCAGCTGCTCAGATGGCTGACAGCACCTCCCTTGGTTTATTTTCACCTCTGCTACATCATCAAATCACCCTCGTTCATGGCTGTCTGCATTCAGAAAGAAAAAGAAATTGCACTGCGCAAGGTCAGGTGAGTAAGGTGCAAGGGGCACGAGGGACATGCTGTTTTCTGTTAAAAACTCATGCCCTGAGGTGGCTGAGTGAGTCACACACTTCTCTTAAAGTAGCCTTTCCAAAAAATGAGGTTCTAGTGAAGGTTCTTTGATGAAAAAAAATTCACTTTGGGCAGAGAGAATCTTCCCAAGTAATGTGTCTGGGTAAACTAACTCAGAGCAAATTGCTCCATGCTTACCTAGCAGGAAAATTGCGTACTACAAAAGTTCTGCCCAGCAGAGCTTATTTTTCCATTTGGGAAGGGGCATACATCCTTGTATATCATATTTTGTAGGTCTCTTAGTGGTCTTATTGAACAGGTACATGTTTTATAAATGCAGAACAATGAATTATTGTGTCTCTGTTAGCCACATTCTCTAATGTTTAACATATGATCTTTTCCTGCATGGGTCTGGTAAAAGGGTAGAGACTGACCTTAGAGTATTTGTGGATAGTATTCCCTGGACTGCCACCTTGCTGTCCATAAAATGAGCCCTCTGTAATGGCTCTTGGTCCTCATGAAACTTTTCTTTTGCTTACTAACTGATCAAAGGTTCTCATTAACAGTAAGAATCAAAAGTGTAGCATATCCTCTGGACCTAAGATCCCTATGCAATGAACCTTCTGGATACAGAAAGCAGCTATATTAGAGAAGCATTGGCAGAGCCAAGATCCAGACCACAGGGCAGATTGAGGTAGAGGCAAGAAAAGGCAAGTGTTTTTGTGCGGGAAGCTGACTTGCACAATTGGGTGTCTCTGGGCACTTAATTGGAAAAGTTGGGTTTACTGACCCATGCACATGGCATCAAGCTCCTTGTGGCTGAGGCTTACTGAAGGGGGTTACCCATGGGTATTTAATTCAAGGAGCAGGGTTTGCTGATCCATGGAACTGGAACTGAATGCATTTGGCTTGAGGCTTACAGAAGATGGAGTATTTATTAACAAAGTAAACTTTGTAACATACCATGATAGACAATAGTCCTGAGAATTGACATTACATCCTATTAAGTTCTTCTATAAACTCTTTTTGTTTGTTTGTTTTTTGACATCACTGCCTCTGGTGGTCGTGGGCGCCACCCAGTGCCGCTCCTGAGAGCTGCCACTGGATTTGAAGCGCCAAGCCTGCGGGCCGCAGTCCCGCACTCAACCACTTATGCCCCCGGGGCTCAGCCCTTTTATGAACACTTTAATCATGACTTTTGTATGTGACTTCTGTATAGCCAGTGCAATGGATATTGGAAGCCAAAGAGGTAAAATAGAGAATACTAACTAAAACAACTCAATAAAGATAATCATCGGTGTAAATTTTATTGCCCATCTCAATTTCGCCTAAACCACAAAATTGTGCAGATACAAGTACTTGAAAAATGATGCTAATAGTACTAGAATGTTATCTGATGGTGATGATGATTTGAAAAAGCTGCTGATTTATTCTTAAATAATGTCACATATCACTGGGATAATATCATAGGGAATACATACCAGGGTTGGAAAAGTATCCAATTTACAAATCTATAAACTAGTTGAGTCAAATTAAGAAAGTTTAGATTGTGTCATGGCTTTCCATCATGTCCCCCAAATGGCCTATCTTTCTGTGATTTCGGAGGCAGGAGAAATATCATATTTTAAACCAGCTTTAAACAGGAATAAAATATACCTACAAAGACTTTGGATGAAACATATCTTTTGGTCATATATTTTGGAACAGTTCCAAGAAAGTAGCACTAGAATTGATAAAGTCACATTCTGAAGTTTGAGAGAAGTTGCTTTTAAATATATAGGCCATGGTTTGCTTAATATGCTTGCGTATTTGCTCCTAAATTCCCCTTAGAGTCTTGGTTTTGCACTGACTTCATTTAGAGAGTGTTTGGAATCCACACAATTACATATTGCTTAATCGATACGATAATTTCAAAGAAAAAGAGGACCTAGAACTTACTTTCAGGGAAAATTACATCTTCTCTTTTCAATAAAAGCAAATGCCTTAAATAATAGGTCTCATGGTTCAAAATTGTAGGTCTCATGCATCCTCACAGAGGGAAAAAATGCTCTAGGAGTGGGAACTTTACAAGCTGATTGTAAAATAGTTTGGCAGCTGACATATAATTTCAACACAGCTTTAATCAAAAAATATACAAGGACAAATTGGCAGAGAAGTTTGAAGTGCATTAATCATGTGAACATAACAAGCTGACCACAGAGGTTTCGAATGAAAATGTTTGGTCGCTAAAGCTCTGAAAAGCAAGTATCCGATAAATTCCATTTCCTTAGAAGAAGCAAGTAACAGTTTACAGGGCGTCAACTTGTCCATTTGAAGGCGCAGGGGCAACCCAGCTGTCTGATGCTTTATTTATATGTTGGTGTAGTCATCTCTTGATCTGAATGCGTTTTCATAGGCGATTTTTATCTTTCTTTGTTTTTGTTTTTGGGGGCATCACTGCCTCTGGTGGTCCTGGGTGCTACTCAGTGCTGTTCATGAGAGCCGCTGCTGGATTTGAACCGCCAAGCCCGGGCCAAAGTCCCGCACTCAGTACTTACACCACCAGGGCCCAGCCCTTTTATGTTTCTTTAAATATAAGTTATTCCCATTTTCTTATACAACTCTTTATAAAAGGTGCCATATTTCTAATAATGATATTTCTATCACTACCTGCCTAGAGATGATTGAATTTTTCTCATAATTTATCATGTTAACTCTATATTTATCAGAGCTAATTGTTCAATTTAGTGTTATGCCTGCTTTCAGGACTCTTAAGAATGATCTGCTCAGTCCATCTGCTTCTCTGCTTTCCAGAGTTGTAGGTACCAAGGATACTAGAAAACACCCTCATATTCCTAAACTAAATCAGTGGTAGAATTCAGGCTACAAAAAGGTGTCCTATGATGGCTTTCTTTTTCCTTTTGCTATTATTATTATTCGATATGATCTGAAAGATTGTATTTCTGTCTTCTTAGCCAGTACTGCAGGAATCTGTTTAGGGACTGATTCATAGAAAGACTCAGAAAGATAAGTATGTTTGCAGGCAGCAGAGTTTATTTAAAATGGCAGAGACAAATGTGTGCCCGATTAAGGAACTGTGCCAAGAAAGATGCTAGCCTTATGAGATTTGCAGTATTGCTCTTTGCTTGTCTTTTCTATTTCTATCAATTGCATTTGTCCTTTAGGACTGTAGCTGTGTGACAAACAGTGCCAGCTCTATAAACCTCAGCTCTTCTGTTCACATAGCATTTGATTTGCACTAATAAGCAGAGTGCATATATTGCTTGTGTATATTTATTCCATTTGAGCTTACAACTATAAAGTAATTCCCCTCCATCCGGCCAATGTTTATATTATTTACAGCTCTTGCCTTTTGCTCACAGAAATCTGTTCAGAGATGCTCATGCACACACTAGGGCCCGACTCTCATTCCAAACGTGGTGGACAATAAACGGTGCAGTTCCTACATGTTGACAACCATATATTGTGTTAATGAGAATAACCTTGGTGCAAGCAATTTCAGATCGCTTCCAGCTTCCAAATCACCACAGGCCTCCATAAAAATGCATATAGATGTTTGCTTTTATGATTTAACTCCCTATCTTGGAGTGAAAGGAATAAAGAGCTGAGAATATTACACGTGAATAGATTTAACCAATAAAAGAGGTGATTGAAGAGGTGATTCATTTTAAAACTTACTGGAAGCATTTTTAATTCTGGGTTGGTAGAAATCCAGTCACATAGTGAGTTTCATATTTGGCTGTTAACCAAGCACAAGTTCAGCCATTTGCTCGAATGGAGAAAGATGAAACGTCCTATGCCAGAAAGGTTTACAGCCTCGGAAACCCACTGAGGTGGTTCCACCCTATCTTATAAGGTTGCAGTGAGCCAGAGTTCACTAAGTACTGTGAGCTTTTCATCCTCAGAGTAGCATCCTTGCTTTTCAACATGTAAAAGAAGTCTTGTGCAGTTTACTCAATGCAACTTGACGTTTGATGTCTTCACAGCTACTTCCGTGAGCATAGATGTGGATCCAAGTAAGACAACAATCTCTGAAATCAAACTTTTCTCCATAAATCATGATGATGCTACCTAGTGTTAGCATTTTGGTCTTCTTTAAATTGATTTATACTCCATACTGAAGGCTGCAATCCTGATATTTATCAGCAGGTGCTTCAAGCCCTCACTTTCAGCAAGCAAGGTTGTATTAGTTGCGTATCTCAGGTTGTTAATAACATTTCCTCTAAACTTGATGCTGCATATTTCTTCATAGAATCCAGTTCTTGGATGATTTGCTCAGCATACAGATTGAGAGGTGAGGATATGACCCTGTTGCACACATTTCCTAAATTTAAGCCATGCAATATTCTCTTGTTCCATTTCATAACCGTCTCTATGGGTAGATTTACACATTCTGCTTAAACACAATGAAGTGTTCTGAAATTTCTATTTTTCTCAAGGTTGCTCATAGTTTTTTTTATGATCTGCACAGTGGGACATTTTGGCATAGTATATACAACACAAGTAAATATCTCTCTGGGATTTTTTCCTTTAATTCAATTTTTGTCTGACATCAGCAATGATATCCTTTGTTTCATATCCTCTTCTGAATCCAGCCTGAACCTTTGGCCAGTCTCTGTGAATGTACTGCTGCAACTGCTATTGCATGATCTAAAGCAAATTTTTACCTTCCTGTGATATCAATGACTGTGTTCCATAATTTGAGCATTCTATTTGGTCACCTTTCTTTGTAATTGGTACAAATATGGATGTCTTCCAGTCAGATGGCCAATCTGGACCCCAAATATCCTGGCATAGACAAGCTTCTAGTGCTTCATCAGTTTAATGGAACATTTTGATTCTTATTCCATCAGTTCCTGGAGCCTTGTTTTCAACTAACATAGTACAGCTTCTACTTTTTCCTTCAGCACCATTAGTTCTTGTTCATATGCTACCTCTTGAAATAGTAGAATGGCAATTATTTATTTTTAGTACAGTGACTGAGTGTATTCTTTCCATCTTCTCTCGAGGCATCCTGAATCACTCAATATTTTGACTATAGAATCTTTGAAGATTGCAACTTGAGACTTGAATTTGTTTCTTGAGTTCTTTCAGGTTGAGATACATTGAGTGTGTTCTTCTGTTCTGGTTTCTGAATTCTAGGTCTTTGCACATTTCGTAGTAGCATTTTGCTTTTTATTCTTGAGCTACGCTTTAAATTTTTCTATTCAGCTTTGGGTGTATGCAAATAGGGTGTGTGAAACCTTAAGAGAGGTGATTGCTTAGTTTCTGTTACCATTTCCCTGGCTCTTATGATGTTTCACATTTGAAGTGGCAGCAGTGTAGAAAGAAATCCCAGGAGCATTTAAGGTGCACATTCCAGATCTCTGTCTGAAGTGTTAGAGGCCTAGAATGGAGACTTTGCCAAAGAGAGTATGGGACAGAGCAAAAGGAACAGCACCAAAATTATAGGAATGTGGGACATAGCAACAGGTTAGCTTCCTTGCCCACAGGGACAAAAGCCAGAGGCCTACATCCTGAGAGGTTGAGGATCAGAGAGAAACTTGAGGTTGCTGGCTGAGGTAAGGTGGTGCTGTGGACCAATGACGATATCCTTAATATTTTCTGATCTTAGTTTCTGGTAACCTATTCACTTCCCTTAAGCAAAACAAAATTAAAAAGACTTACAAATTTTGAGCATGGTTTTTGACTTCTGTGTGGCCATTTCAACAAATTATTGAGGCCAGTTGAGTGCTGCAGGTGGTAGGTAAAGGAAAACATAGTGTGAAGGCATGTCTAACCACAGATTTGTGGCCACAGGGACGTCAGAGTAGGAAGATATGGCCCCACCCTATATATTAAATTATGCCAAGATTGTATTTGTGTAGATAGATTGGCAGCATGATTCTATCTGAGGGAGGTGAGAAGATTTTTTAAAAGACTCATAGATGCTATGGCTATTATATATGCTATATTATCGCTTATGACTATTGCCTGTGCTATGACTATTAACAATATAAATTTCTTCTCAACGAGGCAAGGGTGAAAGAGAGGAAATCCTTTGTGAAAAATATCAGAGCATGAAGGCACATATTGCAAAAATACTGTTCTGTCTCATCCTGCCTTACCATTTGAAGCAGGAGGGATTGTGGCAAGAGATAAAACTGGGGGAAGGGGTAAGGAGGGGAAGTAGTAGTGAAATGATGGAAGATTTTGAATTTCATATCTTGGAAACAGAATAAAAAATAAGAGAACAATTTAAAAGTGTAGATTTCTGAATTAGACAAATGTGCTTCTCAGTATTGTATTTCCTCTTGTTCAGCAATGGGATCTGGAAGCACTTTACAGAATGAAAGCATGTCTTGTACCTGTGAAGATGTGCTATCACAGGTTTCTCTGAAGATGCGTTTTATCAACAAGAAGGGTACAAAACTAGTGGAGGGATCTAATCCAAACACATTAAATTAGAGTAGTTGTTTTGTTTATTGCGATTTCTTTTTTCCTTTAATGATTTTTTTTTATTTTATGAGCATTAGGAAGATTTAACTTTTCTCTGAAGTTGTAAAACTCCTTGGTACAAAGCTATACATATGTTTTCTGAATCTGATAAACAAGGATTGTGACTCATCTAATACTTAAAGATAATCCTTAAGAGACTTGACCTGGTCAGACTATTCATCTTTGCAAGTTAGCAGCAACCAGCATAAAAAGACAAAAAAAAAAATTGGGGGAGGGGTGTGACACTAAGAAGGTATCCCAATCCAGTCCAGTGCAAAGTCATAAGTCTGATATTAACCAATATGCCCGAATTCAGTCTACAAAGTCTCCTTCCGTCTCACGAAGTCACAAGTCAGTGGGTGCAGAGTCCTGGCACTGGCAGGGCTCTCCCCATGGCTACTTGGTTCCAGGGCTCAGGGTCCATCAACAGCATGCCACTCCAGCTTCAAAGGTCTGACTCCATCAGGGTAAAGCCATGTGATCTCTCCGCCAGCTCCTCCAGCTTCTTGGACACTGCCACCTTATCTTTTCCATGACTCATCGCCTCTGAGACTAACTCCCAACAACTGGGAAAGATAGCTTCTCATCTTCACAAGGGAAATATCGTGGGATTTCCCAGACTACTCAGGAGAAAGCCATGCCCACATAGAGGACTCACTGGCTACTCAATGGCTATCTCCAGATTAACAGGCTAGACTCCACCCCTACATTTCAATCATAAAATTAACATAAGCACATGACTGCCACACGGGGTAATATGCAGCAGAAGTCAGGCTAAAAGTAGTGGTTATAACATGGCATCTTTTCAGATTAGTAATCTTTTCCATCTCTAGTTTACTTGAATTCTCAGTGGTACTTTTAGCTCAAAGACCACTGTTCATAGACTAAAATCTAGTTATTGCTTTGAGTTTTTTTCTCCTTTCTCACTGTTCTTAGCTAATGGAAAACTATAAGTGACCATATATAAAGATACTCAAAATCTTCTTTATCTTAGTATTTTCTTTCTTTCTTTTTTGGCATCACTGCCCTCTGGTGGTGGAAGTTGGAGGCCCAGCCTTTGCTCCTGTGGAGTTGGAAAACCTCCATCCCAGTGGGTCGCAGTCCCACGCACAACCACTATGCCACCGGGGCTCAGCCTTATCTTAACATTTTCTCATGATAAAATAATTAACTGTCTCAGTAATTCAAATTAGATGCTAGTCCATGGTATATAATTGTGGTTAGGTGCCATCAATAGTGCTAAATAAATCTTTATTTATCTTAAATTCCAACAAATATATCTCAATTTTTTATTCCTTATCAATATGGCAGCAATTCAAGGGCTTCATTGAAATTGTTTCTATTTGAAAAGTATCCATAATTTTTATTACATTTTTATTGGTACATATCATATAATTTTTTTGTGTGGTATCACTGCCCTGGTGGAAGCAGCATATCACATATTTCAATAGTCCATCCATTCAATCATATCAACAAGAGTTGTACAATCATTATCACAATTAAATTTAGAACATTCCTCCCCATGATTAAGTTGCCTTTAAAGTAAGTTGTGCAATCACAAGAAGTCCTAGTAGTCCCTCTTGCCTCCCAACTTCATTGCTTCCTCCTAAAATCCCTCACCCTCCCTCTCCCCTTTCCAATATCCCCAATAACCCTCTTATCTGTTATTATCTCTATGCATCCACTCCTTCTGTGCTTGACAAACTGGGAAACCCAATAGAAACAATAAAATTGAAATAAAATGGTAAAAATAAAATGATAATAATATAAATATAAAAATACAAATACCATATTTTTTGGACCATGACATATACCTGACCAGCTGAGCCCTGGTGGCATAGTGGTTGAGTGTGGGACTGCGACCCACAGGGTTGGCAGTTCAAATCCGGCTGCAGCTCTCCAGGAGCAAGGCTGGTCCTTCTACTCCCACCAGGGGGCAGTGATGCCACATACACACACACACACAAAAAGATATACTTGACCATAAGTCACACCAAATTTTTAGAGCAAGAAAACAAGAAAACAATGTTCTCAGCCAAATAGTACCAGTATATAACTGAGATATTATCACATACATCAATATTGATATTTACCTCAAACCACTTGGTCAAGGGCACCAACCAACCTGACAGGCAGGATTCTGCATGGCAGGAGGGGCTCTATGTCTCTTTGGGGGAATAGTGTGTCTATACAAATATGGTAATAAGTAAGAAAAGACCAAACTCAATATTTTAAAAGTCTGGAAAAAAATTTTTTTTGTTATGGAACACTCAAGGAGATACTTGCTCCTAGAACAAATTCAGGTTGGTCATTAGGGAGATCAACTGACCACGTATCAAGCTCAATTTAGCATAATCAATATTAAAATGATCCCTGTCAGATTATAAGGCTGGGCAAAACTCTTTCTTGTGGCTAGTGGGCTCTGTTTAATCTAAGTAGTTAATCTGAAGATGGGTTTGGGGCTACCACTGTCCTCCATAGCCTTTCTACCAACTGAGTGTTCATAATTCTAGATCTGATCATTTTCCCTGTTTTATTTGAATTTCATTGTTGTCATCTTTGCATTGCAAAAACTGGTGTGCTTCTTCCATGTGGACTTAGCTGACTCCTTGCTATGATTTGCTGATTATTTGAACATAAGCCTTTAAGACTCCAGACACTGTTTGTATTGATAGTTGGGTATCAGTTGCTTTCTTGACCACACTGCTGTAGCATCCTGATTGTCAGGGATTATTTGATGAAGGTGGGTATTGAGTAGAGCAATGTTATCAGACAGAGAAGTTCTCAGTTTGGAGCAAGGGTAAAGTAAGAGCCCAGAATCTGTCTGCATATCCATGAGAAGTGCATGACTCAGATTTACTTTATTGACTGTAATATGACAAAATCAAACCACCCACGACCAACAACAGAAATAGCAGCAACGGACTAACCAGTGAACAAACAGAAAAAGAGAAGGGTTGTGGGTAAGCAAGCTAAAGACAGATCAGCTATCAGATATCAAAGAACAAAAAATTATGTGATTTTGATTGCTAGAGACAAATGCATGCATAAGCAAATGTGATGATGAAAGCTGATGGTGCCTGGCTATCAAAACTATACTATCTGGGGTCTTAAAGGCTTGAAGGTAAACAAGTGGTCATCCAGCTCAGAAGCAACAAAACCCACATGGAAGAAGCACACCAGCCTTTTTGATAATGAGGTGTGAAAAGGATCAGGTATCAGGTATCAAAGAACTAAAAACTGTATCATTGTTAATAAGGGGGAGTACAGATTGGGAACCCAAAGTCCATCAGTAGGTGAAGCGATATCCATTTAGAAAAGGGTCTCAGGGAGGAGATGAGTCACTCAGGGTGCAGCGTAGCAATGATGAAACATACAACTTCCCTCTAGTTCTTAAATGCTTTCTCCTCCCCACTATCATGATCCCTATTCTACCTTAAAAATCGAACTATACCAGAGGATGTACACTAGTACAGTTGTGAACTGGATACAGGGAATCCAGAACAGATGAGCCCTTCAGGATCAGTGGTGAGATTGGTGATACCAGGAGGATGAAGGAAAGGTGGGGTAGAAAGGGTGAACTGATAATAAGGTTCTACATACAACCTCCTTCTTGGAGTATGGACAACAGAGAAGTGGGTGAAGGGAGGCATCGGACAGTGTGCAATATGACAAAATAATAATAATTTTAAAATTATCAAGGGTTCATGGAGGGGAGGGAGTGGGAAAAAGTGGTGCCAATAAAGAGATACCAATAAGAAGGGCTTGAGTAGAGAGACAATGTTTTGAGAATGATCATGGCAAAAAGATGTACAAATGTTCTTGGCATACAATGGATATATGCATGGATTGTAATAAGAGTTGTATGAGCCCCAATAAAATGATTCAAAAAAAGAAAAAAATTAAGGCAGAAAATGAAAGCATATAGAAACAAAAAGATACAACATTGTCAATCCTCCCCCAGGGGTATAAGTTGAGTGTACTGATCAATTATCAATTTTCCCAATAACACTACCATCCAGACATTGTTGGTATAAGGAGTGTATGCAACTGTATTTACACCTTGAGCTGCAATCATTGAGCTGTTGCCCTCCACCATCCTATCTTCCATTAGGTTGTGCCCTGCTTACTCTGAGAATGGGGATTGGCGCTAGGGGGGTACCTTCCTGGATCAATTTTTCCAAGTGTAGATATTTGCATAGCAGATGGAAACTGTCATGTAACTCTGAAGCGGCCATCAAAGTACCAAATATATGGTGACTGTGGGTTTCTTTCCATTTGACACCCACCAAGATGAGAGTTCCTTACACACACACACACTCACACACCTCCACTCCCCCCCATCCAATGACCACCACTCTCAATGTCATGGGGCAGCCACTTTCTGCTTCCTTTCCCAGCAAAGCATCCTAGTCCTCAGTTCAAAGGTGATGGTAACTTCTGCTCAGTTCATTCAGCTGAGCCTCTATGTTAAATCTTCTGGTGTAGCCCCATAGTATGCCATGCTACCTTGAAGGCCAGCTTGTACGATCATCATGGGGCTTAGTCTATGGTGTGGTTGGTAGAATGTTGGATAGAAAATAAATTGTAGTGTCTACCCAAGAACATAAAACTTGGCCCATTGTCCCCCCTAGATTCCCTACACATTTTTGTACCAAGAGTGGGTTACTGGAGAAACAAATAATAAAGATGAAGAGTAGATGTTTGCTTGACATCTGCCTCATGATAGTGTTTCTTCTTTGGTTAGCCAGAGTCAGATATGTCCTTGCAGTTTATTGAGCTGTTTTCTGGAAACAATATGGGAAGTTAAAGTTTTGATTATTTTGTTTGGATACTGTTTATTCCTGTATGAAATGACAAAAAATTAATGTTGTTAATATATATTTTGAGATTAGGGGTAAAAGTCATTGTATTGATGTCTCAGAAACAATCTGGCTTTGGCTAACAGAAAGCATAGATCAGTTTGATGCCTGTAGAGACTTAATTCTATGCTTTCGTATAAATGAAAGACTTTAGATAAGGATTTAGATAAGCTAAAAAAGGGTTGAAATTGACTGTTTAAAAATTGCTTACTCTCTCATGTTATCTTGCTTATACTGATTTCTTTTGCTTATTATTGTAGTTACTATGGTAGCTATAAGGATGTATAGAAATGTTTATTGGGAAGTATGAAAATAGAGAGCTTGTAAACCAATTGTCTCAAGCCATTAATTTGACCTCTAGATGGGTTTAGGACACACCTTTAAAGACGTCTCTGAAGCAATTCGTCCCACCTAGTCTTTTGGAGTACTCAGGATATTTGCTCTCTGAGAGATCTGCTTAAGGGCCAGATTGACTGAATGAAGGAGGAACTCTTGCTTTAGAAATCTTGAACTTTTGGTCATTTCCATAAGCTGGAAAAATATGGAACCATGAAGATAACTCCTGTCTGCAACTGAATGTTAAAGGGAGCTGTGGCAGGCTGAAATTCTTGCTAATTTGGTCACCTAAACCTGTTCTTTGAGTAGTGGGAGAAATGCAGCAATAAAGAGGTTGAGTTTGGCCACTGACACCCGTGGACTTTGCTCACAGGAAATAGAGAAGATGAGTGTGGGCTTACTGGTCTGAAGTTCATGATCTAGCAGAGAGGGCTAGGTTTGTTGAGAATTTGTGATGGAGCCATGGTCTAAAGGGAAGGTGACCAATGGTTATCCTGGTGAGGCTAAATGAGACAGCCCACATTGAGTTGACCAGAACCTGACCAGAGGAAGAGAATTTATATGACCATGTGAACTGGTGCATATTGCTGCTGACTTTATGGATGGCCTGTCCTGATTTGACTTTGTTTATGGATGCAGACTTCATAGGGTTCCAACTGGAATGAAGATTCTTCACATCAAAAAATATGATTGTTTCCTCAGAGCATTGGGTTGATGTAAGTGGGCAATATAGAAATTAGATACCCAAAATTGGGGGGGATAAAGGCATGAAGCGGTTGGCTTACAAACTCTCATTAGTGGAAGAATATATATTCATAGGATTATAGAATCAAGGTGTAGCTATTACATAACTGCAATTGTAAGGCATAGTATATTTTCTGGTTTGCTCACTTATAGCATATTATGGCTAAATGAGGATGGTACATGTAGAATTGTATGCATTTTAGTTTTATCCTATTAGGTATCACTATGATTTTATTGCTTATTTGAAAGTTACATATGGTTACAGAGTTATGTGTCAGTGTGAATTGACAAGGGTTGATCTGTGGCAGTCATTGATCTGTGTCAATTTCAGCACTGGGATTGTAGGGGTGGAGTCTAGCATGTCAATCTGGAGATAGTCCATGAGGCCTCTGTGTGGGCTTGGCTTTCTCTGAGAATTCTTGTAAATCTTGCAGTATTTCTGAGTCAGAGGAGAGAGACTTGACTCAGTCTCTTGGAGATGGTCTACCAACAAGGCAATGTGGCTGCATGATATAGATCCTGAATCCTGGGTACTAGAGGAGCTTGAGGAGAAGCCACATGGACTTACTGTGATGGAACCAAACCTCTGGGACTGGAGAAGCCATGTGGAGACTCCTAACAGCACTGAGATGCTTGGGAGGCCACATGGAGACCCTACCAATGCTGAGATGCTTTTATCACCACTGGATACTGCTTATGGATCCTGAACCCTGGAAACGTGGAACCATGGGGAGACCCCTGCCAGCACCAGGATACTTATACTGCTCTGGACACACAAGACTCTGTACACACTGGCCTGTGATTGTCCTGGTGTCAATGCATGTGCTTCGTGAGTCCGAAGGAGACTTTATAGGTTAATTTTGAACATATGGACTAATATCGGACTTATAGACTTGGACTGGATTGGGCTGGGATGCTTTCTCAATGTTCCATTCCTCGTGTATATAAATCTTTCCCCTATATTCATATACGTGTTTATGAATTTGATTCTCTAGTCTACCCAGACTAACACACCTACAATGATATTTAACATCCCTTCCAGATATGAGGTTACTTCTCCCCAATCACCCACCATACTCATGAACAGAATTTTCTCCAAAATGTAAACAGTCCCCTCTTTTGGTCTTACCATGATTTTCTGGCAAGGATATTTTTTCATCCTTGTGCAGTCAAACTCATTTGTCCCAGTCTTGCCTTAATGTTGGATAACTTCAAGTGGATGATCATCTCCCATTTCCTAACTCTTGAAGGAGAGACTAAAGGGACTGGGAGGTCTCCTCTTTGCAGTTGGTTCTTGTGAAGTGCACAAAAGAGAGGTGATGTATGGTTGATGACTACGGGGTAGACTTCTCCATGTTTTTCCAGGAATTGGTTTCTAAGATTTGTTTACTTGGCATCTCGTCTTATAGTAGTGGACTCATACAATACTTGTCCTTTTGTGATTGACTTTCTTCATTTGGCGTATTGGTTTCCAGGTCCTTCTATGTCAAGTGGTGTTTCATCACTATATTTTTAGCCATACTAGTATTCCACTGTGTGTATGTACCTTAATATCTTTATCTATTTTCCCACTGGTGGACATTTAAAAGAGTGCTTCCAGTTTCTTGTTAATGTGAACTGTGCTGCTATGAATATGGGTGATCAGACTTTCACTCATTTTGTGTCTCTTATTTCTATAGGGTATATGCAAATAATGACATTGCTGGATCATATAGGTTTCAATTCCCAGTTGCTTTAAGTATCTCCATATGATTTTCAGCAGTGGCTGAATGTAGTTAGAAGTCCACCAATAGTGTATCCAAGTCCAGATCTCTCCACATCTTCTCCAGTATTTGTTGCTTTCTGTTTGTTTACTTTTAATTTGGGCTAGCATTGAAATGTACCCATAATTTTCGCACAGTTACTTTTGTGAGACATAAGCTATGATCTAGTAATCCCTAACTGCAAGTCTTTATTTTAGCTAGTAAAATGAACCCCAAGATAATTCTTGATTATTCCTGATGTAATCCTGTTTGTGCCAGGTTAGGCAAAATTCCATAGCATGCAAAATTTTTAATTTCTAGTGCTTTATGACACATTGATCTCCTAATAATTAAGCAAGTATGCATTTCCAGAGAAGACCTAGTGGCGTGATGGCTATGCATTCGTCAGCTAAGGTCAGCAGTGGGGAGCCATCAGCTCCTCAACTTGAGAAAGATGAGCCAGTTCACTGGCAGTTCTATTTTGTCTGGTAGGACTACTATAAATGGGAATACACTCAATGGCAGGGATTGAAAGAACCTCAACCTCAACTTCACTGTTTCCAAGTTGATGTCAATTCAGAGTGAACCTACAGGACAGGGTAGAACTGCCTCTGTGATTTCCGAAGACAACAATTCTGGGAAGTGTAAAGCCCTTTCTCCCACAGAGCAGCTGGTGGGTTCAAACTGCGAATGTTGCAGTTAGCAGCCCAGCACTAACTTTTAGGTGATAAAGGCTCCTCCAAACTAATGTGATAAAGAATTTGATTAAATCAGGAGAAACAATTATGCAATTTTCTAAAAACCAGTAGAGCAATATGACAATTTAAAGTAATATAGCCAACTAAATCAGAATCAAACATTGAAAGTATAGACACTTTTATAGTTATAGACACTATTTTAGGCATAATGGTATATAATAAAATATTGTAAAAATAAAAGGAAATAATAATTATATATTAATATTACTCTAGGAAAAGTAGATTGATAAGATTATTTTATGATAAAATTCAAAGCTTAGATGTTATTTTGATGAAACTTTTAATTGGATAAATCGTATTTCTATTGTAGACACATTAAAGCAGGGGTGCTCAATACATTGATCATGAGCTAGCAAATGTAAAGTGGGTAGACAACATGGCATTTAAAAATTAGATGTAAGCCTATAATCAATCCCTTCACATAATTGATATATACAGCACAGCCAATTAGATGCAATCTTAGGTGTCAAATGCACATGTAAATAACTCCACTAAGTGCAACAAAACTGACAAGCTAAGTTATTGCTAATTTTCAGACCTTAGTTTTTTTCTCTTAAACGTAACAAAGGGTATTAAATTGAGTGGGTGAGCTGAACCAAGTTAGAAGACAAAAACCTATCACTTTCATATCGAATGGCAGATTTTGCCCCTACAAGCTGATATTCAGCTAAAGTCCAGAGGACATGAATAGTTCTGGAAGTTACTCACAGAGGGAAAGTACCCAAACATGCGAACATGTGCTACCTCCTTGACTACATTATTTGACTCTAATTATTTTTGTGAGTCAACCTTTTCCCATAGAAAGATCATTAAGTCCAAGTACTGTTCCAGCAGCTACTGTCTGGATTGTGCTTCCCTGGCTCTTTCCATTCAGTGCAAGTCATCAGAGTAAACTCAGGTAATGACAAAAAATGTACATAGTTCATTGTGTTGTGTTGTGCAATAGGAACTCATGCTTTTATGCAAGATAAATAAACATACATTGTACAGATTAAGAATTCTCAATGCATTTATAAGTAAATGTATTAAAATAAATAAAAATAAACATATGGCTTAGGTCCCCACAGGGGCGTAGTCCTCTGAGCATTGTGGGCAAGGATTGAGCCAGTGTGGGGCACAGACTGGCTCTCTTTCTCTTCCTACATTTCCATTTGTCTCCATGTGGGCGTGGCATGCTGGCCCCTCTCCACACCTATTCTCTGCCACACCCACTTTCATTGAGGGAGTCATTCTGACCGGTCCTATAGTTCTCTCTTTTCACCTCTCCTTCCACATATCCTTGCTGTCCTCATGAGTGGGCATGAGTGGGTGTTTCATGGTAGGATCTGCACGCCCACTCCAGCTTCTGTGGAGACAAAACCTGTACTCTCCCCCTGGGTGGGTTAGTGCCCTGATCAACTCCATTATCCTTTCATTTTTGAATCCCCCTTTTGTTCCCTCCACCCTCTATCCTTCTCCCTTACTGTGCTGTACCCCACATGTACTTCCCTGGGTTTGGCTCCATCTCCTCCCTTTTCCCTTGATCTCTAACCAACTGTTATGTTATAGGGGGCTTCCCTTCTATAACTAACATATCGGTTACACTTACCTCAGTGGGATCATGCTGTACTTCTCCTTTTGTGATTGACTCATTTTGCTTAGCATAATTTCCTCCAGCTCTTCCGATGAGAAGACATGTTTCATGTGCTCATAAGTGCTTTTGAGTGAAGCATAGTTCTCCATTGGGTGTATGTGCCAGAGTTTGCTGATCTACTCATCTACCAATGAAAATTTAGGTTGTTCCCAACTCTTTGGGATAGTGAATTACACTGCAGTAAACACTGGCATGTACATCACTGGCCGCAATTTATTTCTTACCCTTTCTGGGTAAATACAAAGTAGAGGGATATCTGGGTCATAAGGTAGGTCAATATCCATTTTCGTTAGGTATCATCACACTGCTTTCCATAGCGACTGCACATATCTACATGACCACCAGACACAGGAAGGGGATGGGACAAACAACAGGGCTTGTCATACTGTCTCCCTACAGAAAGAGGACATTTCGAGGGTCTCAGCTTGGAAGCAAGGCGGTCTGAGACCTCAAAATGGACTGAATCAAGCAGGGAGCACTAATGGGAGGGCAGTTGGGAGGAGACAATGACTGGACCTATTGTTCCTAGCAGACATGGGGGAGGGGGCTGAGGAAGCGGGGCATGGACAGACTCAGAGACAGGGGGAATAGCAAGTGGTCCGCAATCAGTGGTTTGGATGGTTTGGGAGGCCTGGTAGGGCCAAAGTAAGGGTAATGTAACAGAGAGGAACTTCTGAAACTCAAATGAAGGTTGAGCATGACAGTGGGACAGGAGGAAGGCAGAAGGAAACAGAGGAAGGAATGAGAAGGCAAAGAGCACTTGTAGAGATATAAATGATAAGGTGGGAATAAATTCAGGCACATATCATTATAGACAGTACTAAGGCAGCAGCTGGACCTTGGGCCCCCACCCAGGCACTCCCTCAATGCAAGAACATTTTGTTCTATGAATCTGGTATTCCATGATGCTCACTGGCCCAATATGATCACTGATGTCAAATATGTGTATAAGCAAATGTGGTGAAGAAAACTGATTGCACCCAGATATCAAAGGATATAAAGACTGGGATTTCAAAGCCTGAAGATAAACAAATGGCCAACTAGCTGAGAAGTAGCCAAGCCCACATAGAAGAAGCACACCAGCCAGTGTGGCCAGGAGGTATCAAAAGGATCAAGTTTTAGGCATCAAACAGGAAAAAATCATATCACTGTGTATGCACCTTCCTGAGATGGTCACTGAGGACAGGTGGGGACATGAACAAGAGTGGTAAAGATAGCTGATGGTACCCAACTATCAAAAGATATAATGCCTGAGGTCTTGAAGGTTTGAGGATGACCAAAAGGAGCAAGAAAGCTTACCATAGAAGAAGTCCACCAGCCTGTGTGACCATGAGGAGTGGAAAGACCCAGGTATCAGGCAATGAAGAACAAAAATCATATCACTATGTGCCCACCCTCTCGACATGATCGCTGAGGACAAAAGGGTGCAGAGGCAGACAAAGCAGAGGAAACTGATGGCACTCATCCCCCAAACAATAAAGTAGCTGGAATCTTAAAGACTTGAATGTGAACAAGCATCTAACACAGAAGCAACCCACATGGAAGAAGCACACCAACCTGGGTTATCACAAGGGGTAGAAGGGAGCAGATATTAAACGTGAAAGAACAAGAATCAAATAAATAATAATGAGGGGGAGAGCAGGTTGAGGACACAAGAACCACTTGTGGGCAATTGGACACCCCCTTACAGGGGAGTTACAGGAGGGGATGGGCCAGTCAAGCGATGAAGCATAAAACTTTCCTCCAGTTCCTGAAGGCTTCCTCCCCGCAACTGTCATGGTCCCGACTCTACCTTGCAAATCCAGCTGAACTGAAGGAAGTACACTGGCAGAGATGAGAAGTGGAAATACAGGGAACCTGATGCAGATAAACCCTTCAGGGCCAGTGGTGAGAGTGGAGTTACCAGATGGGTGGTGGGAGGACGGGGTGGAGAGAGGGAGTCAATTGGGGGATCTACAGATTGCCTCCTATCTGGAGGATGGATATTGGGAGTAGTGGGCCAGGGGAGATTTCGAACAGTGTCAGATATGACAGAACAATAATAATTTATGAAGTAATGATGACTGGGGGGAGGGGGGAACAAAGGATGGAGGGGGAAGAATGAGAAGCCTATATCAAGGGCCCAAGCAGAAAATCAGATATTTGGAGAATGTTAATGAAAGCAGGCATGTGAAGGTGCTTGGCACAGTATATGTAACTATGTATTGTGAAAAGCAATGTACGAGTGCCCAATAAAATGATTAAATTAAAAAAAAAAGACTTATATTTTGCATTTCTGTAGTTGGTAGATCATTTTGACTTGATCATTTTATAAATAGCTCGCATGCTGAAAAAATGTGAGCATCCCTGCTTTAAAAGATACAATAAAATTTTCTGTGTGCACAAGCTCGTTCAATACCCAATTCCCAGTAAATTGAACTAAACTAATAAAATATGGATATTTCAAGTGATTATTTAATTATCAATTAATCTCTCACTTCACTTTTTACATACACTCTATGTACTCATGTATAATCAGTTTTTCAGCACATTTCTTATGCACATTTTTTATGTGGTAAAATTAGGTGCCTCAGTTGATAGCGGGGCAGCTTATACTCAATTATATACAGTGTCTCAATTGTTATAAGTCTGAAGATCTGGCAATAAATAATTATTTTCATTAGAATTTCATATATGAAAAGTTGAATTTTAAAAAATGAGAATCTTCTCTGTCCCTATTTGGTAACATAGGTGAGGATTACAATTTTTAGACTAATTCAAAAATTAAATTTCAGAGTCTACAAAGTCTTACTCCAACCTGTTGTTCTCTTTTGATTGTTTTGCTGAGCAAGACTGAAGCAAACAAGTAAGCTGCTGTCCATTTGTTTCTAACAGATAGAAACAACGTGTTGTTGAGCAGTTCTGCTCCACAAGGTTTTCAAGGCTGTCACCTTTCAGAAGCAGACCACAAGGTTTCTGTCTGAGGCACCTCAGGTGGATGTGGACACCATCATCTCAATTACTGTTGCTGCTGCTAGTTACTGGGGAGCCAGTTTCAACTCATGGCCTCCCCAAGTGTCAGGGAATAACTGTTCCACTTGGATCTCAAGGTTGTGAACTTTCAGAAGCAGATAGCCAGGTTTGTCATTCAAAGTGCCTTTCAGTACGCAGTTCAGCACTTAGCCCACCCAGTAACCTTAATAAATTGAGGGTTTATTGAAGATGCTCCATTAATCTCCACATATATAATGAGTCCTCAACTACCTTCTTGAATAAACATGCCCTTTCGATCAAACCAACTTGCCTTCATAAAACAGAGACCAACTGTCCTGCTTTTCCTTGGGGCTATGCTGGTTTAGTCCTAGATAACGAGTCCTCAACTACCTTCTTGAATAAACATGCCCTTTCGATCAAAGCAACTTGCCTTAATAAAACAGTGACCAAGGTTGAAGCAACTTGCCTTCATAAAACAGCGACCAACCATCCTACTTTTCCTTGGGGCTATGCTGCTTTAGTCCTGCACCTTGAGAGTCTCTTTAGTTTATATTAAGTTGGAAGTATAAGCAAGCTATATAACTTCCTTTTAAAAATATTTTGTGAATTAACTTCAGATTTACAGAGCAGGTAATCAATTTTACATTCAGAAACTCATACATTTTGTTTAATCTCATTCATTGCAATCCCCTCAGTGTGGTGTCGCATACCCACCTCCTCCTTATGTTTTCCATTCTTATTCTTTCTTAGCAGTTCTGAACTTTGTCCTTGGGTAAATACTGCCCTTTCTATCTTTAATCCTTTATTATTTAGAGGTATGAATACTTCACTAATGTTATTGTTTTCCTTATAAGCCTCTCATTGTGTAAATGAAAATTGAGCCATGAAGGTGATCTCAGTTCCAGATCTGAATGACTGAGGTCCATGCTATCAGGGTACCATCAGTCTCTATCATGCCAGTAAACCACTCTCTTATTATTCTAACTTTTATTGCACATTTTTCTCTTACACTACCCAGGACATCTTAGAGTGCTCTTTTTTCCTGAGCAGTTGGCAGTGGTAGCTGGGTACCTTCTAGTTCTTCTGACATGAAGACCATGACGGTTGATGTCTGGAGATTTCATTGGACTAATTGTTTTGACGTGTCTTTGATTTTCATCACTCTTTTTTGTCTCTGAAAGGGAAAGAAGAGTTGATGCCACTTATGGTTGTTCATGATCTATTTGTTGCTACCAAAGTAGGATATAAAACATTGTGCTTGTGTACTAAGTTATGCTCATTGACATTGTTGTTCCTTGAGTCTATGTTTATGAATGCCCAGATCCTTCAACTTGTTCCTTCAGGATGCTTGGTTTTATCTAAACGCTTTCATGACTTTGCATGCTGTATGGTCCGTCATATTCAGGAATGCATTTGCAAAAATAGGGAAAAGTTAATGTACAAATACCCTATGTTAAATGTATATATATATATATACATACAGACATATTTGTGAAAATAATCTCACTCTTCTTCTCACTCCTATTCAACCTATAAGGCTGTGCATTAGTCACCATTTGCTGTTATTGCACTATTTTACATACAGTAGTGTATTCCTCTGTTGCCTGTGACTCTTACACTCCTCCCAGTACCTTTCCCTACCTCCATCATTTTTACCAATCTTCCTTTTACTGTATATTGCTTTTCTATATGCCTAAGTAAATATATTCCTATCCTCTCACCAGACTTCCCTCTTTCCTTCCCTCATCCAACTTCTTTTTTTGCTTTTAAAAATTATATTTAAATATAATGATAGGAGATAATTCAGGTTTTTCTAAAATAGTCTTCAAACACTTTTATCTGTCTAAAAATAAATATTGAAACAGTTCTAAAAATATTCTTATTATGAATATAAGTGGGCTCTCCTAATTCATGTCAATAAAAGAGAAAATAAAGAACCTTCCATTGTTTTTTTGTTTTGTTTTGTTTTGATTTTTTGTTTTTTTTCCCAGTGATTTTATTGGAGGTTCTTACAGGTTTTATAACATTCAATACATCATTTGTATCAAGCATATTTATACACATGTTGCCATATTCATTTCCAAATGTTTTCTACTTGAGCCCTTGTTATAAGTTCCTCTTTCCCTCTCCCTTTTTTTATGAACCATTTTATTGGGGACACATACAACTCCCATCATGATCCATACATACATCAATTGTATTCAAGCCACATTTGCACACTTGTTGCCATCATCTCTCTCAAAACACACTTTCTTCACTTAGGCCCACAATACCAGCTCCCCATATTTCATCCAATTTCTTGAAACCATCAAGAAATATTTCTTTTAATGTGAACTCTTTTAAAAAACTTTTTACTTGTCTTATAAAATATTTGTCTTTTTGTATTGACATGTCCTACAGATTCACCCATATTATGATCCATTTTACAGATTCATCATTATTCTTTAAAAATTTTTTTTTTCTTTTTGATTTTTTTGTGGGGCGTAGGAGGCCCAGCCTTTGCTCCTGTGAAGCTGCTGCTGGAATTGAACCTCCATCCCAGTGGGCCGCAGTCCTGCGCACAACCACTGTGCCACCGGGGCTCAGCCCTTATCATTACTCTTTAATGTTAGGTATGATTCCATTATGTGTACATATCAAAGTTATTTATAGATTTTTAATGAAATAGTTTTATTGAGGACTTTTACATCTCTAATCACAATTCACACATCCATCCACTATGTCAAACACATTTGCACATATGCTGCCATCATCATTTTCAAAGCATTCTCTTCGCAATTGAGCCCCTGACATCAGATACCCATTTCTACTCATATCAGCTCATAACATATCTACTCATATCATCTACTCATATCCCTCCCCCATCCTTGATAAGTTATAGATTATTGTTTTCCTATCTTACATTGTTCTTTGTTGCCCCCTTTCCCACTTTTTCATTATTAATCCCCCCATGGGGGTTACAGTTGATCCTTGTGATGAATTCCCCCATTTTTCCCCCATCCTTCCCTAATTCTTCTCTTATTTCTACTCTTGTTGTTGGCTCTGAGGGCTTTATCTATCCTGGATTCCCTGTGCTGTGGACTCTAATTTGTAGCAGTTTACATATTCTGGTCAAATCTGATTTTTAAGATAGACTTGAAGTCATGATGGGGAGTGAGGGGGAAGGAAGCACCAAAGAACTAGAGGAAAGTAGTACATTTCATTGGTGCTATATTACACCATGACTGGCTCACCTCTTCCCTGTGACCCCTCTGTGAGGGGATGTCCAATTGTCTATAGATGGCCTTGGGTCTTCACTCCATGGCCCCTGCCCCATTCACATTGGGTATGATTTTGTTCTGGGTATTAGAGCTTGATACCTGATTTCATTGAAATCTCGTGATCACACAGGGTGGTTTGCCTCTTCCATGTGGTCTTTATTGCTTTTCTGGTAGATAGCTGCTTGTTTACTGTCAAGCCTTTATGACCCCAGAAGGTATATTTCTGGATAGCCAGGCACCTTTAGCTTTCTTCACCACATTTGCCTATGCCCCCATTTTGTCTTCAGCAATAGTGTTGGGAAGGTGAGCATCATAGAATGTCAGATTATTAGGACAAAATGTTCTTGTGTTGAGGAAGCACTTGAGTTGAGGTCCAATGTCCACCTTCAACCTTAATTCTTAACATCTAGATATAAGTACAGAGATCTTTTTCCCTCTCATCATATATAAATATATTTGCCTATGTACATGCCTGTATTTAGACCTTTATAGATGTCCTTTGCCTTTTGATTCTTTACTCTTTTCCTTTTTCTTTTCCTCTTGTCCAACCATCATGTTTATTTGGGGTTTAGTAAATCCTCACTACTACATTGACCTAGAATCAGCCCCACTAGTCATCCTTTGCCCTTCTCTCCATTGATTTTAGTTCATTTGTTCCCTTGTCCCTCACCGTTTTGGTTGGTTGGTTCCCTCACCTTTTTCTTTCTCCCACCTCTCATTCTCCTATATCTCCCCAGAACCATTGGTCCTGTTCTTTTTATCTCTGAATTATTTTTCCCGCCTATCTTATCTAGATATACATGCACAGATATTAACACATGCAAAAAAACAGGCAAAGTTAAACAAAACACAAAGGAAATAAGACCAACAAAACAACAACAGCAGCAATAAGACATGTGTGAGAGGAAGCAAGGCACTATTTATACATTTTTTTTATCAGTGGTGTTTAAATTGTTTCTCTATTCGTGGTATAATTACAATTAATATAGATGTGTCCTTAGGAGAAAGTGTCACCCCAAAACAGTCTTTTTCCCCCCAAGAGCTATGTATTTAATTTATCTTATAAAACAACCTTATTATCTCCAAAGTATTTTCCATTACACTTAATACACTTGTCAAATCTGTGAATCCATTCCTGGAAACTTTGTTCACACTCATTTGTTTGGATGGCTGACAGCACGTTCCTTGTTTACCTCTTCTATGTCGTCAGTTCCCTGTCTTTTCATGTCCCTCTTCACTGGCTGAAACAAAAAGAAGTCTCACAGAGAGAGGCCAGGTGCTTAAGGTACATGGGGCAAGAGAGGCATATTGGTTTTTTTTGGTCAAAAAAAGCGATGCACTGAAATGGCTGCATGAGCAGGTGCATTGTCATGGTGTCAAAAGTAGTGCTCTGCTGCCACAAATCAGGCCTTTTTGGGGAAGAGGTTGTCACATGCTGGTATGCTTTCTTTTCAGAATCTTTAAGTAAAAAGTTTAGTTAGCAGTCTGGCCTGGTGGAATAAACTCCAAATGCACTACAAATTGATATTTTCATGTTTGGGAAGTAGAAGGACATTGCAAATAAGGTTTGAGATCAATCAATATTTCACTTTTTTTGGAATAAGAAAGCAACTTTTGTACTCCAGTTTTTCCCATACACTTTCCTTGTAAGCTGTGTTCAACATCACAATTATTGCTGCAGCATTTTTAATGAAGAAGAAGCAAAGCTTCACAGCCACACGCTGTTCTCTCAAATTGGCCATCACAAAAACCTAGGTGCAAGTGAAACTGCTTTGATGAAAAAACATTCGATGTGGCCAGAAAGAACCATCCCAGGCAATGCACGAACTCAGAGAAAGTTGCTCAATGCTCCCTTAGAGGAGAGAGTGTGGAATATGAGACCTCTGCTTTGTCCAGTGTAACTCCATTATTTCCAGACTTCCCCTTGTATATATTTATGTCAATGTTTTTTTTCCTCTAGGATGTGTACTAAGTAAAGGAGTTATATGACATTTCTATTCTCAACTTGTGCTCCACAGTGGCTGTACCATTTTATAGTCTAACCAGCAGTGTTTGTGGGTTCCAAAATCCCCACAGCTTCTCAAGAATCATTTTTTGTCTTCTGTTTTTGTTTTTAATTTGGTTATCATGGACATGGTGAGGTGTTGTCTCATCACTGTTTTGAGTTGTAGTTCTGAAAAGCGTTTTATGAGCATTTCTCCATGTTTTTTTTTTCACCATTAACAGAAAAGAGAAAAAAACAAAAATGGAGAAAGAGAAACAGCAGAAAAAATATAAGCAGAGAAACAAAGGATAGAAAAGCTAAGGGAACAAAAAGTAAAGGAAAATTGGGGCAGAGAAAAGACTAAGAGAGGAGAAAAATTTGTGTCACATGCTCACTTTGGCTTAGCCGTCTCCACCAGACAAAACATTACCAGGGAGTGGGGAAAGTATGCGGGGATGAGAATCCTGGTCTTAGAGAAAATCCTTGCTGACCTGCCTTTGGTGGTGGTGGTAGTGTGTGTGTGTGTGTGTGTGGGGGGGGGGTGTCCATGACCTCATGTGGAATAGTTCATGCAGGCTCAGATGTGGCTGAGGTCAGGGTACTGGTTTCCAGATGAAATTCTTGGGATTGCAGAGGGCAGCTGGGTGTAAGGTGGGCAGTGATGGAAGGAATTCTTGCCCATTGAAAGGGACGAGCAAAGGCTGCAACACTTGTCTGGCTTTGCCTTTTCTGCTCTTTAGATGAAGCAGAGCTCACGGGTCTTTAGGCATGAAAGCGGTGTGCTAGGGACTCACTTCACAGGGATGTGTCTCCCCTCTCCGGCTAATAAAGGGGGTTTACAGGTGACAGGGTGTGCTCTTTCCTCATTGGGTGAGAGTAATGGCTGACTCCTCTACTCAGCAGGAAAGTGTAGGGGACAAAAAGGGGTCTAACTTTTTCATCACCAGCTATCCATAGGAGCACTTGTGCTTGTCCTGAGCAAGCATAGCTCATCACTAGGGCTTCTTGCAAAGCCCTGTGGAGACTCACCAGGCCACTGAAAAAGTCCCCAGTTTTCTCTTCCTTCACCTTTGTTCAGCCTCTTCACTTTGTTGGTAATCAGTCTATGTCTCTATACTTTTCTTGCAAGTTCAGTTTTCCATTATTATCATGGATAACTTCATGGATCTTTCAGGTGTTTGTTGTAAAAAGTCTATGTAGTGTGTCTATCTAGTCCATCTTGGAGGAAGTCACTGGTTTATTTTACTTTGTCTACTTCTATATTTGGGTTGATTTAGGGGGTGATTTGTCGTATATGTTCATCTCGGATTGATTATTTCCTACTATCGTTTTTTATCTGTCCCTTTTACATCTCTTGTAAGGTTGGTCTGGCTTTTTACAAATTACTTAATTTATCTTTATTCTAATTTTACCGTCATCTTTGATAGGCTATATTATTGGGTGTACAATTCTTGGTTGACATGTTTATCCCAGAGATAAATATAAAGCATCACATTGCCTTTTTGTCTATATGGTTTATGCTGAAGGATCAGAACTTAATCCTCTTTGTTCTCTTTTTAAAGGTGTATTTTCCTTTTTCCTGAGCTGCCCTCAGGATTCCTTCATTGTGTTTAGTTCTGAAAATCTTAATTAAAACACAAGTAACCAGCAAAAATGAAGACAATGAAGAACAGCAAGTGGGGAAGCGTGCAAAGAGCAGCAAATAAAATAATTTAATAAGTGAAAAGAAAAGGAAAAATGAATACAAATGCAAGAATCTAAAATAATGAGGGTGCAAATAGATGAATAAAGGATAGACTATATTAAAAATTAGAATGCCAGCAAGAGAAGAAAGGTAGGAGAAATGAAAGAATTGGGAGGAGAAATAAAAAGAAGAAAGGAGGAGAAAAGAAAATGAAATCAGAACAAGAAGTTAAAAAACAAGCTTAAGGCAAAGCAAAAACAAAAAAGAAGAAGAAGAAGAAGAAGAACTATATCTGGGCAGTAGACAGGAGATAATTGTGGGGCATTAGTCATGCCATTTGGTATGCATAAGGAACTCAGAAGGTGAGAAATGAGGGAGTGGATAAAGGTAGCCAATCTGGAAGAAGTTGCTGTCAGGTCAGAAAGTGACTGAATTCAGGATCCCAGCAGTGGATTTTCTGTTGATCTGATGTAGTAGAATGGGGGCTGACCGTTCTGTTGGTCCCCCAGAGTGTCTGGGAACAAGAGAGGGTCTTGCTCTCCTCACTCCCTGCCACTTGCAGTGGTTATGCATTGCACTGGGATCTGAATGATTGACACTTCAAAACCACCAGCAGCCCCATGGAAGAAAGGCTGGGCTTTCTCTTCCCAGAAATAATGGCAGTTGGTCTCCATGGATCATCATTTACTTGTGGCGGGGGGTGGGGGAGTTGTTTTTGTTTTTTCTTCTCTCGTTCTTGTAAAGTGTTGGCGTAGCATATCTTTCTGGTAACCTATCTTGTCAGAAACTCCATTTAACTTTCTTGCATCTTACTCTCTCCATATAATGTTAGATATCATTTACAATCCTTTGGACACTGATGTGGGTGTGCTTGTTCCTTGTGGACTTTGTTGACATCTCACTTAGGTGGCTCCTTGGTTGGAAACAAGTCTCTCAGACCCCACACACTATTTTATCTGATAGGCAGGCATCATCTAATTTCTTCACACTTTGCTAAAGTATCCGTATTTTGTGTGCTCTTTTCCTGAGGGCCAATATCCAGCAGAACCATGATGTAAGAATTAATTATTCTTAAATTGAAGCTAATATTTTGAGCGAAGTGTGAACCCAAAACTCATTCCTGAACCGATTTTTTGTTTGTTTGCTTGTTTATCTGCCTTTGGTTCTCTTTCAAAACTTCCTTGTTAATTTATGGCAGAGAGTCTTATTGATGATCCCCCTGGTAGAGCAGAAAGACCTTCTGTTAGTATGATCTTTGATTAGTCTCTGGTACTAATTTTTAAAACCCCGTTGAGAGAGGGATTTGAGGCCAATGTAGGTAAACTCTATATAGCAGTACCTGAATTTTTCACTTTTACAGAATCAGTCCTTTTGTGGCTGGATGCTATTTACACAAATAATAGGAGTTGATTGTCAGGTCATATAATCTGAAACTAAAGGAGAGAACAAATAGTATCTGGGCTTAAATTATGAGAATCAGCTTTGTAGAAGGCTCTGATGACAATGGGAGTCCAAAATACATTTCTGCATAGGAAATGAGCCTCCAGTGATTTCCCTCTCTCTCTAATAGAGAGTGGGAAGAAAGTGCTTACCAAATACAGCACATTGGAGAGATGAGGCTAGAAGATCAAAAGGATCAATCTGACATAAATGATTAAAATCTTGTTAGTCGACCTCCCTCTGATGTACCTAATCTGGCTTTCAACATTACCTGTTTGTTCATATTGGTATTTATCCCAAATGTGTTGTGTTATTGAATTCACCCTCTTGAATATTTGGTAGCAAGCTTAAAGGCAGTGCCAATACTATTGTGGTTTATGGCTTAAGTGACTAGACAAATGAATTGTTAAATTTTAGTTAGAGATGCATGAAAACGAGTGTGACTAAAGATGTCTATCTTGCACAAGTTGAAATGAACAAGTTACAGGGAAGCAAACTGTCCTGAATTCAAAGCTACATATCCTAAAAACAACTTCAGGTCAATGCAGCCTATGGAACCACACTAGATTCTAAACTTAGAAGGTCTACACATTTGATTTACGTACTGAGACTTTCAATTAAAAGTTGGGCTTTCAAATTGCTCCACAATGAGATATGGAGCAAAAAATAACTAGGAAAGAAACACTATATCTTTGACTACCACCATTCTTTGTTGTCCTGCAGCATTTGATTGAGCACTTGCTTTTTACTTGGGGTTTATATCCTATGATAAAGACCTTGGGGGCTTTATCCTATTGATAAATGCATCAATCCTGGTGAAATTTCATAGAGTGCAGTCATTCACCAAAAATGTTTGCATACCTTCTCTGTACCAGAAGAAATCATGGATATATTACTGGAAGTTTCCAAAGAAACTTTTATTATACTTTACAAGCAAAATAGCAATCCAACAACATTCCATGTATTAGGGTTGCCATCCAATCCCATAAACACCATGCTGGCTATCTTCTGAAAGCCAGAGTAGTCTTTTCAGAACTCCCCATTTGTATCCTGGATCTAGGAAGACTAACTATTACCCATAACTATTGTACAGTCCCTTTGACTCAGCCTTATTATGCCTCCTGAAATTCACATTTTACAAAGTAGAGAGTAAGTCTTCAGTCACACCAATGTTTCCCTGAACATTTCAACACATTCCCAAGAACAGACTGAAAGAACACACTTCAGGAGTTACATCATAAAGGAGCAGAGTGTTTATCTTGCTCCATAAGCTGCAGAATCAGGGGAACTAAATCTAACTAAGTTGTAGTCATAAATCACTGTCATCCGTAAATCTAGCCAGTGGCACCATCAACCCCAGAGAGAGAATACGATGGGCCTTGGAAATCAGCAAATATTTTTTCTGAACAAGATAATAAAGGAGAACTGTCCTTGTGGAATGTAAACAGTATGAATCTGTTTAGGTTCATTAAAGTGCAAAAGCTGATGTTCTAGCTTTCAATCTGAAATAGCCCATACTAGTTACATATATACTAAACCAGAAAGCAGTCTTTTTCCAGCAGGTAGGACATAAATACTAGGCCAGAGAGACAGGAACAAATAAGGCAAATGCAAAATTAAATATAGTTGTGTGGGAGTCAACATTTCGTACCACTGGAAGTAGGAGCCTATTGACATCTATTAAATTTAAATACCCATTAACAAGCTGTTAGATGAAGTGACAAAAACTTTATTTATACTTCAGTGCCATGGTATAAAAATGGAACCTGGCAAGAGTATTTTTATACTGTCAAACTTTCTCCCAGAGTAGCTGCAACACCTTCTCTGAGACTCATGGTGGGAAGCTGCCCTCTTTTGTGCCATCTGATGTCATCATCGGGCAGTGCAGAGCAGAGTGATGCATATTCTGAATAATGACCTACCTAAGAAATCTCTCAATGTAAGCAGCTCACCATGCACTCATGCTCAGCTGATCTCATGCGATGAAAACATTCTGAACCCTGTGTCTTAATTTTAAGTTACATGTACACAAGCATGTTTAACACACTCATGCCAATGCTTACAGATTTGAATGAAAACTCGAAATAAACAGCAGAAATATTGTTAAATATTATTAGCATTTGGACTTCTTTGCTCGAATAGTGTCATGAATACGAGCTTTAGAATCTGACAGACCTTGGTTTGGATCTAGTGGTAACATTTCCCTTAAACAAACATATGGTTACATTCCTATTGCTTTTAGAAGACTTCATCCTGAAATAAAGCAAACAAAGCATGAGAGAAAACAAGGCACATTCCACATATTCTGAATGCTTACCAGAAGCTTTATGAACACATATTATTTAAGCCACTAAGTAGGGAGTGTATCATATTGCCTCTGTATAGATAATGCATACTGAAAAACATACTATGCTTCCCTTCTTATATTTCACTGTCTAGTAGGAGAAACAGGTCCTTCTCAACTGTCACAAATGTAAAAGGTGTCTTTAATGATAAGTGTAATTGAAAGATAATTGCAAGAGAATACAAACTATATGAGTAGATCTTGAATTAATCTACAATGAGAATGTAGTTGATCATTGAAAGAGCTGTGTGTTAGGCTAGGGTTTCTACTGAAACACAACTGGGAACAAGCATATATGCATATGAAACAGCTTTAACCCAGAAGTAATCTTATATCGAGAAGGCATCCCAGTCCAGGCCAACTCAAGTCCACAATTCTCATGCTAACAGGAGTCCTCTTTAGCCTCATTTGGCTGCGAGCTGATGAATTGAAGCAGAGAATGGAAGCAGGAAGCAGGAAGATTGCAGTGCAGTGGTGTTTGTATCAATGGGACCAGGTCAATGGGATCACAGCAGGGCACCGAAAGATTTTCAGATTTTGCCTATGTTGTCTAGGAACCAAAGTTCCAGCAAGAAGGAAGGCAAAGAGCAAAGGCCATGCCTCCAAGGAGGCATCTTTAGGCTGGTTGATAGGCTAATGTGTGCTTGATAGGTTGACCTTCAACTCCAGACATTCAAACAAGGTCAATTTGACATAAAATCTAACTGCCTTAGTCCCCAGTGGAAGAATTAGCTATAAAAACAAGGTGTGGTGATGGTGGTGGATTAATCATAGCAAAGAAAATAACATCCTTGAAAGAATAAAGAAAAGGCAAGAACTAATCCATGTGGGGAAATAATGATCTAACTGTATCTGGAAGACAACTCACAGAAAAGACACAGCGTAGGAAAGAGCAGAGCTGCCACTATTGACGTTTGAGATTGCAATTCTTTACGGATGTAGATGGCCTCATCTTTCTCCTACATAGTGGCCTGTGGTTTAGAACATCTGACCTTGTGGTTACAAGCTCAAAATAGAACCACTTTAACACCAGGGCTATAGGATCACTGCTTCAGAATTGACTCTATGGCAGTGAGCTAGTGTAAATGCCAGGACCTTCAGTTATACTTACACATATTAAGAAGGACACCGAAGGTCTAAAACTTAACCCAATTATGACAATCAGGACACTGAATTCGCCAAGCTACACCATTTTCAGAGGGGTTGAAGGAATAAGGAAACCTCTATCAGGAAGAAAAAATGGCTGGATAGCCTTAAAATATCTACATTTTTCTGTAAAGAGGCAATTAATGTGTTTAACTCTGAGTTTCTGCCAACAATAGCTAAAGTAGCTACATGTGAATGCAGTGAATTTTTAATTCCACATAAGATTACGGTTAAGATAAATCTGATCAATGCTCCCATATTTGGATTTGCAACTAGTGTCATAAAGTAGAAACATAAAGTGTCATAAAGTAAAATTCTTCTACTAGAATTTTAAAGCTGTTTTTAAGATAGAAAAGGATTTAGGGATTCTCTTTCACTGAACACATATTTTTTCTTCTACTGTATACATTTATTTATTTTTCTATAGTCTTGCTCAAAAGATATAAGCTGAAGATAACATTCTTCTTTTTTTTTTAATTTTTTAAGGCATCACTGCCCTGGTGGTGGGAGTAGGAGGCCCAGCCTTTGCTCCTGGGAGCCGGAATCGAACCTCCATCCCAGTGGGCCGCAGTCCCGCGCACAACCACTATGCCACCGGGGCTCAGCCCGAAGATAACATTCTTAAGAGCAAAATTCAAACAAAGTGAGACATCTATGGGTATTTTTCTCAAGAAATAAATACCCTTTATTTTCATTTTTCTATGAATTTTCTTGACACCCTTCATTAGGAAATAGAGTATACCAAGTACTGGAATTAAAGTCATTAATAGGAATGGTGAAAACTCTTTAGGTTATATCACATACTCCCATCATTTTAATAGAGGAAACTAAAGATTTGGAGACTAGACCTAATATAATATCATTCAGTACTCAAGGACTATATTGGCACATACTGTTGAAAATAATAGTTCTGTTTTTCCTTGCTTTATTTCAGATTCAAGGTTCAGTTCCAATTTAGTTACGATCCATCTAGGTTCTGTATTAGATACTATTGGAGCCCAGGTGGTGTAGTAGTTACACGTTAGCCTACTACCCTCATGGTTGTTAGTTTGAAACCACTAGTAGCTCTGCAGGAGAAAGACAGGACTTTCCATTACAGTCTGAGAAACCCATGCACACATTCTGAGTTGGCATTGCTCAATGGCATAGAATACGTTTTGATAATGTGCTGTATTCTAACAGAGGCTGCTTTTCCTTGTCTTCTACACTCTCCTCATCCAAAGCCCTTGCCCATACAGCTTTCTGTTCCTAGAATACTTTCTATTTTACCCATCCCTATTCACTAGACTAATCAGTATTCCTCCTTCTGGTAATTAACTCAGTCAGAACTTCCTCCACTTCTTTGATCCCTCTAGGCCAGTTAATTAATCTTCCCTTGGTTCACTCACTTTAACTCCTAAGTAGTTATTATTTGTGACCACCTTAAAAGTTCACATTTCACTCACTTGCCTGTATTGCTCTTTATTGCACTTCTGCACTAACTCGGGACCTTAGTTGCAACAAATTGTTGCTGTGAATTGTGTATAATAACAAGATAGTAAATAAAAATATTTTTAAACTTTCTGAAAGAGAAAGCTACTGATAAAATTCTGTTAACAAGAATGTCATCGCATGTTAAGACAAAATAATACATCCTTTCACAGTATTTGTTAAGTATGACTTTCACCTGAAAAAAAATGGTAGAGCTTTATTTATATGCTGTGTCCTTTCATACACACCATGGAGATGTTAATCTTGAAAATCTCAAAAATAAAGGTAAACAATATACTCACAATTGCTCTGTAGAAGAATAAAATAAAAGGGTTAGAAGAATAAAATCATATCTTCACTGGATTTCAATGATTCATACTTATTTTATTCCTATCAGTAATCCAGAAATCAAATGGAATACATGAAGGAAATTTCCCAACTAAGGAATAAGAACTTTTCAAGCCACATCTAACATATTTCATGATGTTTTCTACATAATTTAGCTGATGTTGGGAAATAGTATATTTTATTCTAAGTAGGTTACATATAATTAAAAATCTCATGCTATGCTTTTCTGTAAGCAATCAAATCTCATTTGTTTCTGGTAGCAATGTACTTGATTTGATTTGATGTAGCCTTGTAAATTTTTTTTCAGTTTTCACTAAGTTTTATATCTATAGACATTCATGAATGCAGGCTAGTTGTATCATAGATCCAAGGTCCAGGAACACAAAAACTAGTATACAAAAGAAGGAGAATTTTATTTTTATTTATTTTTACCCTGTCTCCCCTCCCACCCCCCCACCCCCACCCCCGGCAGAAGGAGACTTTTAATAAGATTATAAATGTGATTGAATTGTTAGCGCAGTGGTTCTGATTACTGTAACCATTCTGTTCATAATAAATATGATTTTAAAGGTTAAAATGCATTTTTGTATTTCTTTCTTTAGAGTGGAAAAAACTTCAGGAACACTTTTTTTGAGAGATACTATAATGTCTCATGGAATTTAAGGTCTGAGATATATATAAGAAGAGAGGAGTCATAGGTGCTAGAGGGAACTCAATAGTGAATTCTGATCTACTCTGTTGTTTTTTTATAAAGACATTTTAATTCTGTATTGAGGAAACATTTTGTGGCAGTCATGTGCTTATATTAATTTCATGATTGAGATGTTGGAGTGGAGTCTAGCCTGCTAATCTGCAGATAGCCATTGAGTAGCCAATGAGGCCTCTGTGTGGGCATGGCTTTCTCCTGATACGTTTGGGAAATCTTGTGATATTTCCCTGGTGGAGATGAGAAGCTATCTACCCAGTTGTTGGGAGTTATTCTCAGAGACAACGAACTGCAGACAAGACAAGATGGCAGCATCCAAGAAACTGGAGGAGCCAGAGGAGAGGCCACATGGCCTTGCTCTGATGGAGCCAGATCGCTGAAGTTGGAGAAGCCACCTGGAGACCCCTGCCAGTGCTGAGTTGCTTCTACCACCACTGGATGCTGTTAATGGACCCTGAGCCCTGGAAGTGAGAAGCCATGAGGGGACCCCTGCCAGCGCCAGGACTCTGCACCCACTGGCCTGTGACTTCATCTCTGAAGTTGGGGAAGCCACCTGGAGACCCCTGCCAGTGCTCAGTTGATTCTACTGCTGCTGGATGCTGTTGATGGACCCTGATCCCTGGAAGTGAGAAGCCATGAGGGGACCCCTGCCAGTGCCAGGACTTTGCACTCACTTGTCTGTGACTTCATGAGTTGGAAGGAGACATTGTAGACTGGTATCAGGCATATGGGTTAATATCAGACTTATGACTTTGAACTGGACTGGGCTGGGATACATTCTCAATGTTGTATTCCTCTTGTATATAAACATTTCCCTTATATCCATATGTGTGTCTATGGATTTGTTCCTCTAGTCTATGCAGACTGACACACATTTACAGAGCAAATTAATTTCTCATTCAGCAATTTCTACACCTTTTGCCTGACTATTCAGCTGTAATTGCAATTTAACCAAATTCTCCTTTTGTCCTCTTTGGGTTCTTGTTTCCATTCATCTATCTTTCCTGTCTTTTCTATCTTCTGAAACATACTTTAGGCACCTGTTGCCTTTTGATGACATATAGAAGATTGTTCTGAGAAAGGTGCTCTTCAAGGATTTATTTTGTAATTTATATGCTTACCATTACACTTAACTAATAAAATGCCTATTTAAATATTTCAATAATTGATGTAACACTAGAAGCCCTCACTTATCTATGCCCAACATTTTGTAAAGAACCATGTTTGTGGACATTCTAAAGGAAAGTGACCCAATAGAATACAGAGATCATTACGAAATATCATTACTATCACATGCAAGTAACATTTTTCTGATAGTAATTCAACAGCAAATATGGAGCTGCCAGAAATTCAAACCAGCTTTAGAAAAAGTCATGACAAGAGGGATAGCGTGGCTGACATCCGATGGGTCATGGCTAAAAGCAAGGGAGACCAGAAAGATGTGTACTTGTGTTTTATGGACTCAGAAATCTGTGTTCATAACAAATTATTGATAACACTGAGAAGAATGGGAATTCCAGTATATAATGTTAATTGTGCGTGTGCAGACCTGTACACTGATCAAGAGGCAGTTCATAACCACCTGCTGCTATGTACGGATAAAACGGACTTTTGCAATGGTTAAGACTTATAGCCTTGATCTTTACTATGGTAAAGACTTATAGTCCCTTTCATCTAAGAAAGGGAATATTGCCTGGTTTAAAATAAGGGAAGGTGTGTGTCAGACTTGTCTCCTTTTCCCATATTTGTACTATCTATATGCTGAACAAATAATGCCAGAAGCAGAATGTCATCATCAAGATTGGTGGCAGGCTTATTAATAATGAGTGTGATGCAGAGGCATGAGGACTACAGCAGTGATTTTCTCTGAAGACAGCAGATTCCTTCTTCCTAGTCTGTTCTTAGACTGTCAGCTTCACCGAAAAGTTTTCACCTTGGGAGACACTACTGGTATTGGAAATATCAGTGACATAGCATCACAGCTGCATACAGGTCACTTCAGGGTGGCAAATTAGGAATTCCAGAACACTTCATTGTGCTTGTGAGGAATTCATACATGGGTCAGGAGGCAGTTGTGAGAACAGAACCGGGGAGTCCTGCATGGTCTCAACTCAGATAAGGTGTGTGCCAGGGTTTTAGGTTGTCACCCTACTTCCACAATCTGCATGCTGAGCAGGCAATCAGAGAAACTGGATTAGATGAAAAAAGTGGCATAAGTTTAGAGGAAGAGCTATTATCAACCTGGGGTATGTAGTTGATAGAACCTTGATGGCTGAAGGTAAGAAGGACTTGGAACATTTGCTGATGAAGATCAATAATTGCATCCTTCAGTATGGATTGCTATTCACTGTCAAGAAGACTATCATTCTCACAACTGGTCAAATAGGTAACATCATAATAAACGGAGAAATGATCAAAACTATCTTGCTTGAATTCACAACCAATGTTCGTGGAAGCAGCAGTCAAGAGCCCAAAGGACATATTGAACTGGCTAAGTATGCTGCACAAGAGCTCTTCAAATGGTTGAAAATAGAAAAGGTTACTTTAAACACTAATTTGCCCCTCACCCAAACCATGGTATTTTCAAGTGTTTGCATGTTGGTTTCAATCCACAAGGCCAGCAGTTCAAAACCACCTGCTGCTATGTACGGATTAAACGGACTTTTACTATGGTAAAGACTTATAGTCTTTAAAACCCACAGGAACAGTACTACTAAGTTCTATAGTGTCTATATGAGTAGGCATTGACTCAATGGACGTGATCTTTATATATAAATGTGAAAACTCATTAAGGAAGACTAAAGAAGGACCAATGCATTGAAATTAGGGTGCTGGCATAGAATTGAATGTACTGTGGTCTACTAAAAGAACAAACACATCTATCATAGAAAAATCATAGCCAGAATGCTCCTTAGAGGCAAGGTTGGTGACACTCCATCTCACATACACTGACATGTCTTTAGGAGAGACCAGTCCCTGAAGAAGGACATCAGGGCAGCCAAAAAGTAGGCACATGTCAGGAAATGGATTGACACAGTGGCTACAGCAATAGAATGGTGCATAGGCACAATGAGGATGGACCAGGACCAGGCAGTGTTTTGCTTTATTATACATGGGATCACTGTGAGTCAGAGTCCATTCGATGGCATCCCACCGCATGGTATGCAGTTTAAAAATCTTGTTTTCTGAAAGACAAGCAAATGAGACACATTTTTGGATGAAGATTGATGACTGCATCCTTCACTCTGAGTTTCAACTCAATGTAGTGGAAAGCAAACAGACTTCACAAAAAATGGACCACGAGAAATGTTAGGTTAAACAGAGAAAAAAATGTTCAAGTATTTTATTCTACTCGAATCCACAATCAGTGCTCATGGAAGGACTCAAACATTGGAAAGCAAAATCAAACATCCTTTAAGGCAAACCTGCCACAAAAGGCCTCCTTAAAGTGAGAAGAGCATGAATATCACTTTGAGGATTAAGGCACACCTGACACAAATCATGGAATTCCCAATCATGTCATAAACATGTGAATGCTGAATAATTAATAGGAAAGATCACGGGAGAATTGATTAATTTGAATTATAATACTAATGAAAAATACTGAAGGTACCATGGACTGCCTGAGGAAATAACAAATTTTTTTCTTGAGAAATACTACAAGAATGATCCTCAGAATCAAGGATGGTCAAACTTCCTCTCATTTATTTTGAAAATGTTATCAGAAAAGATGAATAGAGGGGCATCATTCTTGGTAAAGCACACTGAGAGCCCAATGGATGCAACACAAATATAGTAATAACAATGTGCATGTGGAGGAATGGCTTTTCATGAATATATTCAAATAGCTTTGCTTGTCAGCATGATATATTACATCACAGAATGTTGAGTTACATTTTTTTCTCATGCTTTTTTTAGAAAGCTAAAGTCAAAAAGCCTTCCTAACAACAGCAAATTGATTTATGTTATAATTCTGTACGCCTTGATCAAGATTAGTTATTTTTATACTGAAATGCAAAGGTGAACAAGATAATCTTGCAAATGATGTAAAAACACACACAATGAGTGAACCAGCAGAAAGGTGTTATGTTCAACTATTAAAGTTCCAATTGTTATTCAGTAGACAGAGCAGGGTCTAAATAAAAAGTCACTTTCTGGGGGGGTCATGTCCAATGAGATAAATAACAAATTTATGTCCAATGACATAAATAACAAATATTTTGTTAGTCCTGTTTGATTAGAGAAACAGATCAAGAGATATTCATACATGTATGAGAGAGCTTTAACTAAAAGAGCAATTGTATATTTAGAAAATTACTCAGTTCAGTCCAGATCAAGTCCTTAAGTCTGATATTAACCCATAGATCTGATACTAGCCCATAAATTACTCTTTGCATTCACACAGCCAAGTACAATGATGCTTAATACAGGAAAATCATAGGCCAGTGGCTGTGAAAGTTCTGTCCACTGCCATTGGACCCATCTCCAGGGATCTGGCTGCCATCAGCATGATTCCTTGTGACTTGGCAACAGGACTGTGCAGCATAGAGAGAGATAGAAAGTGTCCCACCTCCAAAGAGGAAGACACAGTTCCCCAAGTCCCCATAAGAAGGCCCAAGGATGGATCAGATTGTGATATGATTGACACACTCAATTCCACCCCTTCATTTATATTTATCAGGTATACATGAAATTGAGGAATTACCACAAATGCTTTTTAAAAACAGATCATAATGACTCATTAATTTCAAATATAGCACTAAGTAAAGAGAAAAAAATACCTAAATCAATATTATGCGTGTTTTCTTCTGGCTTTTTTTTGTGCAAAAATGAACACTGACTTTGGAATCTGAAGAGGCATTCTTTTTATTCTTCTTTCTTTTGCTACATAAAAATCAGTAAGCCAAACCAATTGCCCTGACTCCCTTCAGGAGTCTCTAAGAGTGCTCCTCTTTTCAACAGCAGACAGCCCATCTTTCTTCCTCAGAATTGATGATGGCTTTGAACTGCTGACATTGTGGTCAGCAGCCCAAATGTCCAACCCACCATGCCGCCAGGGCTCCTTTATTAGCTCTATCATTGTAGGCAAATAACAATTTCTCAAAATGCTTTCTTTAGCTGCAAATTGACAATGCCTCCTCGAGTGGCAAAGGAACCCTGATGAAGTACTGACGTTAGCACGGGGCTAATAACCAGAAAGCCAGTGGTTAAAAGCTATTGTCATGTCACAGGAGAAAGCTGAGGTGGTCGATTTCCTTAAAAATGTAGTTTCAGAAACCTCAGAGAGTAGATCTGCTCTCTCCTATGAGAAAGCTATGAGTAAGAATTAAACAGAAACTGTACAATTTACTGGCCAAAATGAATGACATTAAAGCATATAAATGTTCTGGCGTGCATTACGAATGCAAGCTGATTATGTTGTGGTGACCAGTTGACAACCTGCAGAGACTCTCTGCAATGGAAAGAACCACTGTTTGGACGTTCTCTTCACAGCTGTGCTTGTGTCTGAGCCCATAGTTGCAGTCACTGCATCTCTGCATCTTGCTGAGGGTGGTCTTCTTTCTTCACTGCCCTTCTCCTTGACCAAGCATTTCGTCTTTCTCCTGATCACATGTCCAAAGTACATGAGATGAAGTCTCCCTATCATAGATCATACTGCCTCTACTTAAATATATCATTTATTGAAGACTCACTGAGTGCTAGATAGTGTAAAAGGGATTTTGAAAAGGAATTTTGGCCATTTTGTGCAAGGAATTTTGAAGAAATGATAATATAGATCAAAGTTTTCTATTCGTGTCACTGCTAAATGACTCCAATGCTATGTATTTGCTTTAATTTTTTTGGTTTATAGTTACTATTAATTCCAATCCATCTAACATTTAAATATATCTGTATTTAAATTGAACTTGATTATATCTAATTCATTTATGTAAAATGGTATCTTAATTTTGCTATCTCTGTCCTAGGTATATGTTAGAAAGAAAATGTATTTTATGATTATTTGTTCTTGTTTTTCATGCTCATCAAAATGCCAAAGTTATGATGAATTTATGACAAAAATCATGAAATATTATTGATCCAGTGCAAAGTAATTTCTGTCAAATGATACCTAATATTTCACTTATGTGCAATGGAGTTATAGTTCAGTCATGAAGTTGATTCATTAAAGTTAATAAACAGATTATCTTTAAATAACCAGACAGATAGCAATATATGAATGGTTAAAGAGTCTAAATTCTAAGTATCTTGATGAGAATGCTAAGCTGGGTGAAGACTATATTGTCTAACAGCAGGAGAGGATATGCATATGAACAAAAGATTTCAAAGTAAAATTATCTTTAATTCACCCATGTAAAACAAAATACCCTTATAAAAGTTAAAGAAAAGATAAATTCCAAACCTGAACATGCTACCATTGATTTGGTCCGTAGTCATAACTACCCTGAATGATAGAATAGACCTGCTTCCCAGGACTTTCAAGTGTGGGTGTAAATCTTTATGGAGGCAAATGCTCATCTTATAAACAACAAATTGACTCTCACCATGCAGAGAAACACATCAAACACAAATATGAGAACCTGCTGCGGTTGCATTGATGCCAACCCACAGTTACTCTGTAGTACAGAAGAGAACTGTCACAAAATCTTCCTAAGGCAGAAATGTTTTTGGACAGGAGTGCCAGACCTTCTTTCTAGAAAATGTCTAGTGAGTTCAAAATTAACTAATTTTTAGTTAACTGTCATTAGCTGTTGAGCAGTTATATTGTCAAGTCATTTCCAAGTTTGTTATAGAAACTCACTCATATGATTATATATATGGGCTTTTAATAAAAATGTTATGAAATGAGAAAATGATTTGCAACTTATTTATTTTATTTAGCACTATATTATGTATATTAAAATTAAGTGTATTTTTGTTTCTGGGGATATTTTATATTATGACATTTCTTTCAACAAGTCTAAAGCAAAAACCACTTACAAGGCTGTGACTTTTTAAAAAATTAAACTGTTAATTTACTGTGAGTACTTTTCATAAATCTCCACAGTGTAAAATTGGGAAATATTCCCATAATTGAGAGAATTTATTTGTTTATTAATATTCTATTTTCGCTGAGTACTTAGATTAATGCAGAAATGGAAAATAACATCAGTGAAACTTGGTCTTGCCTTACTAAGTTGTTTTGACATTTGTAGTAGATATCATTTGTTTTCGGGAAACGTATAAATGACAAATTTTGTTCAGTTCCTAAAAGTTACAAAATACACTTAAAAGTCAAGTTGAACTAAGGATGTGAGATTCCTCAGTAATTTCCATAAATTTACATTAAAATTATAAGTCATTCTTTTAAAGTACCTATCAATAATTATTGTTGTTAGGTGCAGTATACTTCATTCCAACTGATAGCAACTCTGTACAGCAGAACAAAATATTCAAAATGATTGTCATCCTTGAGTCCATTGTTGTAGCCCCTATCTGATAATTAGGGTTATGTCAACTTAGGTGGGACAGGATTTGCCCGTGACATGATCTAGCTACTTAGCGCTTGCAGTCTTTCCTGGATGGGCGCTTCCTCAGGTTTCAGCTGGATTCAAAAGTGAATACAGAACCAGGAATACCATTACTGACATCAGATGCATCGTGGTTGAAAGCAGAGAATACCAGAAAGATAAATATGTGTTGTATTGACTATGCATTCTCCTCTGTGAATCAGAGCAAACGATAGGTAACCTGGAGAAGAATGGAATCTCAGACACTCCGTGGAGCTCCCATCAGAACTATGCATTGATCAAGAAACCTTTGTGAGAACAGAGCGAGGGAACGCTGCATGATTTAAAATCAGAAAAGGTGTGTGTCAGGGTTGTACCCTCTCATCATACTTAATCAATCTGCATGCTGAACAAATCAGCAGAGAAGTGAGAATATCTGAACAATAACGTGGCGCCAGGATTGGAGCAAGATGTAATAACCTGTGATATGCAGGTGACACAAGCTTGCATGCTAAATGTGAGAAGAAATTGAAGCATTTACTGATGATGAAGATCAAGGTGTGTAGTCTTAAGTGTGGATTACAACTCAATGTTAAAAAGGCCAAATTCCTCAATTGGATCAATGCATTACAGCATGATGAATGGAAAAAAGATGAAAGTTGTCAAAGATTTTGTGTTGCTTGGATCCACAAGCAATGAAGCTGCAGTCAAGATATCAAAAGAAGCATTTCACTGAGTAAATCTGCTGCTCAAGGCAGGCCTATTAATATTAGAAGAAGGAGAAGGAGGAAAAGGAGGGGAAGGAGCAGGAAGCAATGGTGGAGGAGGAGGAGGGGAAAGAGGAAGAGGAGGAGAAGGAGGGGAGCAGGAGAGGGGAGGTAGAGGGAGGGGGAGCAGGAGGAGGAGGTAGAGGAGGCAGAGAAGAAAAAGAAAGGTCTATTTAGAACCTTGTGAAGCAAAGACCTTATTCTGAGGACAAAGTGTGTCCAAAACCATAGTATTTCCTATTGTCTCATATGCAAGGAAGACTGAAGAAATATGGATTCATTGAAATTATGGTGCTGATGAAGAGTATTGAAACCACGAGCTACCAAAAGCAAACAAGTATCTCTTAGAATTACAGCCAGAATTCCCACTTGATCAGGTGAGGACGTGATGCTAGCTAAAGTATAGGAGTTTAAAAAAACAAGGCCACCACAAGGTGCTAATGCACAGAGGCTACAACACTGGGCTCAAGCACAGGAAGCATTGTGGGTAAGGCACAGGACCAGGAATTGTTTACTTCCATTGTGCATAGGTTGCTATGGACGGGAATCAGTTGGATGGCACTTAACAACAACAACAACAATTACATAATCTAATTAGTGATCAACTTCATAATGGAATCTTTTGTGGAGCAGACAAGCAGTTAATCTGGTCACATTTAACTTGATACAATAAAGGAAGGCTTCATTTGGTATGTGGCCCACTCTTTGCATAGACTGAAAGTGTGCAGAAGCTACCTAAGTTCTGCTGCTGAACTGGATAGTTCATCAGGTTCATTGACCTCTTATTACATCATCGGCTGATCCCAGGAGCCATCAGCAGACTGTTGACCCTAGATTAACTCAGATGAGCACAGATTCATTCAGAGGCACATCCACCAGTCTGTGGTTTTTCTGTCTCACCTTCCTGGTTCATGAGCCCCTGTAGATCCAGGGGAAGCCTGGTGGCATAGTGCTTATGGGCTGGCCATTAAACTCAGTTTGAAACCACTAGTCTCTCCCTGGGAGAAAAGCAGAACTTTCTGTTCCTGCTCACAGTTACAGTGTCAGAAACTCACAGGGGTGGGTCTACCCTGGCCTATGTAGAGACTATGTGCTCAGCCTCCACTCAATGGCAGTGAGCAGTCACAGGAATCAAGAGAGCTTCTTCTCATGTTTGACCCATGGGCCTATGGACTGAACTGGATTTACCCACTTTTACAACTGTGTGAGCCCATTTCTTGACATAAACCTCTTTCTAGATACATATGCCTTACAAGAGTCACTGGTTTTACTTCTCTAGGGAAGCTAGCCTTTCATCTCACTTTCATTTCATCTCATTGAGCATTTTCCTCTTTTTTGCCAACCCCCTATTAAGTATGATGTTCTTCTCCAGATTCTGGTCCTTCCTGATAATGTGTGTAAAGTATAGAAGAAAATGTCTTCCTATCCTTGCTTCTGGGTAGCATACTATTTGTATTTTTTTCAAAACAGATTTGTTTGTTCTTAAGGTATACAATGGTATATTTAATATTTATTGACAATACTATAATCCAAAGATACCATTTCCTCCTCAGTGTTTCTTATTCATTATACAGCTTTTGCATATGTATGAGACAATAGAAAACACAAAGGATTGGGTCAAGTATACCTTATTCTTCAAGCTGACATCTTTGCTTTTAGATCCTTTAAAGAGGTATTTTGCATCAGATTTGCCCAATGCTTTATGTCATTTGATTTCTTAAATACTGTTTCTATTGGTGTTGAATGGAGATCCAAGTAAAATGAAATCATCAACAACTTCAGGATTTTCTTTTATTGTCGTGATATTGTATATTGGTCCGGGTGTGGAGATTTCTGTTTTCTTCCTATTAATATGAAATCCACTGTTGAAGCCTATAGACTTTGAACTGTATCATTAAGTGCTTTAAGAACTTTTTGTTTTCAAATTGTAAAGCCATGTAATCTGCATATGGCTGTTTGTTAGTGACCCTTCCTCTAGTCCTCCATGTTCTTTTCAGAGAGTCCAGTTTGCGGATTACTTGCTCAACATGCAGGTATTGTGAAGTGCTCAGCCATGACCCACAGCTTTCCATAATTTAAACCATGCGGTATTCATGTTAATGGTTTTCTTTTGGTCTACATACAGATTCTGCATGAGCACAGTAGAGTGTTTTGCAATTCCTTTTCTTCACTATGTTATCCATAGTTTATTATGATCGACACCATCATATGTCTTTGAATAGTCAACACAACACAAGTAAACAACATTTTTGTTTGATCTGTTTTAGCTAAGATCCATCTGATGTGATCGTTCAATATATTCTGATTTGGCTTGAATTTCTTTCAGTTTTCTGACCAGGTACTATGGCAACTGTATATTGAATTATCTGTAGCATGGTTTTACTTGAACTTGCTATTAAAGATAGCATTTAATAATATGACCATTCTATTGAAATGGGCACAAATATGGAACTCTTCCTGTCATTGGCCAGGTAGTTGCCATCCAAATTTCTTGGCATTGATGATGAAACATGTTCAATCTTCTCCTTCCTTTGTGTGTGTGTGGCTGATAGGAGACTCGGTGGACTGGGCAGTCCTGTCGCCAATAAAATTACTCTTTCCAGACCCTCAAAAAAAAAAAAAAAGAAGCATGTTCAATCTTGCATCGGTCTATTGAAAAATGTCATTTAGTATTAAATAAGTAGCTGGAACCTTGTTTTTTGCCAATCCTTTCAGCATAGCTTGGACTTTTTGCTTCAGTAACATTTGTTCTTGATCATATACTATCGCCTAATGAGGCTGAAAATCTCCCAAATATTTTAGCTACAGTGACTGTGCAATTCTTCAATATTCATTTGTTGCTCTGTGTTTTTCAAGTTTTTCCCCAATAGAGTTGTTTAAAATTGCAACTTGAGGCTTTAATCTTTCTTTAGTTCTCTTTGCTTGAGAAATATTGAGTGTGTCCTTTATTAGAAGACACATCAATACCATATACATAAACCAGTTTTCAAATGTACAGCCGCTCTTTTCTCCTAATTGTAAGAATTTCTTTTAGTATACAATGAAATTGTCTTTTATTTATTTTTGCTAGCTGTTAAATAATGAATACCCTCTCTGTGAATACCCTCTCAACAAAAGAAAAGGAAAAGGAAACTTCTTAAAATGTCATTTGGCCAATTAAATTTCTAAACAAAACCTTCCCATGTTCTTCCCAAGAAAGTATAGGCAGGTGGGTCTAATCACTAAGTTAATAAGAAAATTAAAATGTCAACATTATGCAATTACACTTTGAAGGAAGTTAAACATGATAGAACTTATGGTTAGTTCTTAAATTCCCAACTTTTTACACGACTCACTCTGTGAGCCCAAAGAGTAAAAGAAGACAACAACAGAATGCCCTTTACAGAAATAAAATGCCAGGTTAAAAATATCTACACATTACACTTCTTTCTTCTCTTTTATGCAGTTTTGCCCCTTTGGAGCTGAATATCTAATATTTATTATTTGAACTATTAATCAGACATAATGTTTAGAACAATCAGTTGGTCATGCAATTCTGATGGATCTCAACTATGGAAAATTCTATGCAGCACAATCTACTCTGAAATATGTGGACAACTAATTTTCATTTTACTTAAATTCAGGCCTAGAATTCTCAGGCATGGACAACTTTTTATTAGCAGTTAAGACTTTCTGTAAATGTTCTCAAAAGAATCAGAACAATAATCATGGCACATGTGTGTCTATTGGTGTAAGTTATTGGAACACTAATGAAACATGATATTGAGCCTATGATTTATATAAAGAAATGCACATATGTCTGTTTTAAATTTAAGTATGAATCATTGATGTAGATAAAAGAACACTGCAAATAATAATAAGACTAGTTCTATAATTACAGCCTTTTTACTTAAAGACAGAAATGGGGCTAAATGATGTGGAGGCAGATTTTCATTTAATTCTCACATTAACACATGTACTAGTATCACCTTACTTCAAATATAAAACTGAGGCACCGAAAAACTATCCAAGCAAAGCAAAATAATAGTAAATAGCAGAATTAAGACATCTCTTGGTGTGCTTGAATCTGGAAGTAGCACTCTAAAACTCTATGCTTACGTTAAATCTCCATTTCTGTTCAAGAGGGCTTCAAAAAGTTCAGGGGAGAAAATGAATTTAAAGACCATCCTCTTTCCTATGGACTACAAAAAAGTCAAAATAGCACAGGCAAGATGCTTACAATCACTAATGACTTATAGTCCAAACCCACTTAGCAGTACTTTTCAAGAAAAAGTCCGGAATCTGCATCTGTTAAGATTATAGCAAAAAAAATACCCTACAGAGGATTTTTAGTCCATTAAGCATGAGTTTGGTTGATTGCATGACAGCTAATGCCAACGAGGGATGTCTTTAATTCTTTCTATTCATCCATTCTTTTGATCCTTCTAGTTTTTTTAGATAAAGAATTAAGACTATGCTATAAGAATCTTATAAATTGCAATGTGCTGTTACCTATTGATTAATTCCGTTCCAATAAGTGTTACAGTATTAGTTAACACTGTTATTAGGTAGAAATAAAATTTCAGTTAAGGAGTCTATATACTTCAAAAGACAGACAAATAAGGAATATTCATTTTTATTTAATATCTATAAACAACTTTAGAGAAACTATTGATGCACAAAAACAGTTTGATCAAATAATATTTAAATAAACATCTGCTTAGAATTTGTTACATTTATGTCTAAACCTCGAAGCAGTAATTCTGACTCCATTTAACATTATCCTTACTTTTCATAATTCGCCTTAAATTCTATTTGGGAGTTGCATCTGCTCTTCAGGTTCTGGTATTCTTCTGGGGTCTTATGTCAGTTTGCCCTGCTACATTTTTTGGTAATCTCTCATTCTCATCAATATGTTTGTTTAGCTGCTTAAAGTTGATATTTGCAGAGACTGCATTTTAAGAAAGCATTCGTATAACATATTCTCCCCCTTATCCTGGTACTGTCACTGCGAGGGGCCATTGAGTCAGCTCTGCCCTATTCCCACCCTGTGCCCAACAAAATGCAACAGTACTCAATTCCCGAGCTTGAACCCATTGCTGAAACCACTCACTGAGTCAACTCACCTTTGGGAAGGTCTACTTTTTTTTGCTGCCTCTCTCTTTTACCAAACAAGATGTCCTCCAGGGATAATGCTTCACTGATCTAAGCCTGTACCTTCCCCAAAGATTTCGCTGATGGGAAGGAAGGGGAAGAGAATAGGAGAAAGATAGAAGACATAAAAAGGCTACAGCTTGACACAGGTTGTATAATTAAAGCAACAAGTTCCCATGGAGTTTCTTTCTCAGGCTCATAGGCCTGCTGCTGGTGTTCAGTGTCTTCATACATACAACAGAATGAAACATTGCCTGCTTCTGTACCATCTATACTATTGTTATGGTGGGGCCGATTGCTGAAGCCATTCTGCCAATCTATATCACACAGTATTTTCCACTTTTCATTAACCCTCTACTTTTTTATGTATGATGTCATTTTTCAGGGACTGGCATTTCCTGATAGCATGTCCATGGTATATGGAACAAAGTCTCCCCAATCTCCGTTTCAAGGAGCATCCTGCTTGTACTTCATCCAAGAGAGACATATTTGCTCTCCTGGCAGTACATGGCACTTTCTATATTCTTCATTAACTTACAATCCAAATATATCGATTCTTCTGCATTCTTTTCGAGCTCTCACATGCATAAGGTCTTTAAGAATATTATGCCTTAGTCAAGTGATGCTGTCTTTGTGGAATGTTGAGGTATAAAACAAAATGTAACTATATACATTCATATTTTAAAGAAAATATTAGGTCCTGAGTCAGGTGGACATTAATCCTCAAAGTAATAGCTTTGCTCTTTAGATTTTTAAATAGACCCTGTGCAGCCAATTTGTCTTGTGGAATGTGTTGTTTGGTTTTCTGCCTGCTGCTTCCATGAACATTGTCTGTGGATACAAGAAAAACTAAATCCTTGACAACATCAAACTTTTATCATGTTTTTTTTTTTTGTGGCATTACTGCCAAACTTTTGTCATTTTATCATGTTATCTGTTGATCCAGTTATGAGGATTTCTGTTTTCTTTATAGTAATCCACACTGAAGGGGATACTCTTTGATCTCCCCTAGTAAATACTTCAAATCCTCTTGGTTTTCAACAACATCTGCACATGGTAGATTGTTAATGATTCTCTCCAATCATGAGACAGATTTCATCTTCATATAATCTAGCATCTTATATTATTTGTTTATCATGTAAATTGAATAAGTATGGTAAAAAGATATAGTACTGATATCTAACTTTCTTGATTTTAAACCAAGAAATATCACCTTACTCATTTTAGACAACACTTCTTGAGTTGTATATAGGTTTCACATGAGAAAAATAAAATAAGGTGGAATTTGCATTCTTTGCATAGCTTGTTATGGTCCACAGTTAAATGCCTTTGTATAGTCAATAAAACACAACTAACATTGTTCTATTATTTTCTGCTTTCAGCTAAAATCTGTCTCATGTCAGTAATGATATTCCTTGTTCCAAGTCCTCTTCTGGATTCCACTTCTAAATTCATCTGGATATTAGTTTTTGTTGTTTGATACTAGAACTCTCAGTCTGGTGGTTCTGCTCTTATCTTAAAATGTCTTTTTCCCCCCCTTGATGCTGTCCAGGCAATACTCTGTCATGAAGTACTATCTATAATTATCTGTATGTAGTAAGAACTTACATTCTGGGGTAAGCAGACTCTGATTGTGTTGCCTCTGGGACCCTACTCAATACTTCAAACCCACCAGTATCTATGGGGGGAAAAGATGAGTTTTTTCAAAGTGGGGACACATTTGCATAACATTAAAAGTCAGTATGAATGGTTCATAAGTTGGACTTTGTAACCATGGACTTAATGGATTTATTTAGAATACATTCTTGGTTTTCTTTTTACTCAACATTCTTCATTTTGATATGATATGAGTACTTAATACATAATAAAAAAATACCTCTGAAATAACTATATTCTTCCCTTGTGGATCTCATGTTTGACTCCTGGCATACCCACTGTAACTTTTGGGTGATTTAAACTTGGTGTGGGGCAAAGAAGAGGAGTGTAAAATTCCAGTGCTGTTTCACTAGTCCCATGAGTTGCATTTTTGACTCGCTGCTTCCTTTAGGGAATTGCTTGCTCTCATAAGTGATACAGTAAATTTAATAAATGTTCCTAAGTAGCAAGCACATTCAAATGTTCTCCTCCTTTGTGCTTTCGTTGTTTTTTTTTTTTTTCGTGGGGGGGGGCGCATCATTGCCTCTGGTGGTCGTGGGCGCTACCCAGCGCTGCTTCTGAGAGCCACCGCTGGATTTGAACCGCCAAGCCCCTGGGCTGCAGTCCCGCACTCAACCACTTACGCCACCGGGGCTCAGCCCCCTCATTTGTGCTTTCTAAGAGGTTTCTTTCTTAGTTAATTTTGTAGCTTCTATTACCGTATTTTTCAGATGATAAGATGCATTCCTCCCCGCAAGAGTGGGGGGAAAACGAGGGTGCATCTTCTGGCCCAAAGGTGTGGTACCCCAGAACATTTTAGTATACTGGTACTATTTGGTTCAGATTACACTCCTCTTTTTTCTTGTTTTCCTGCTCTAAAGACTGGGTGTGGGGGCTCGCGTGATCTGCCGCAGAACCGGAAGTCACTGAGCTTGCAACTTCCCCGGGTCTCTACAGGGGAAACTGAGGCCGGCTTGTTCGGAAGAGACCACGAGAGCGACAGCCAGAAGCTCGGTGGCCGCTTCGGAACCTTATCTTGCCTTTGGATCTCAGCAGAGAGCCTCTACGCGGAGTGCAGCCGCAGTGCAGAGGGCAGGTGTTTGGGACGATGGACAGGTGGCGCTAATTTAGGCATGTGCATGTAATCAGAACAAACCGGAGCTGCTGGGGGACCTTCTCTCCTACAAGCTCTCTCAGAGAGGAGACACCCGGAGTCGAGTCACTTCAGCGAGGTGGAGGAGAACAGGACTGGGGCCTCGGAAGGGACCGAAGCAGAGTTGGAGACTCCCAGCGCCCTCAATGGCAGCCCCTCTTGGCGACGGGAAGATAGCCCTGCCGGGAATGGAGCCACTGGCCACAGCAGCAGCCGGGATGCCCGGGAAGCGAGCCCTTTGAAGCAAGCGCTGCAGGAGACATTGCGTCGAGTTTGAGCTGCGCTGCCGGCAGGCGTTCAGTGACCTGAGGTCCCAGCTCCACGTCCCCTCAGGGACAGCGTACCCGAGCTTCCAGGGACAGCGTACCCGAGCTTTGAGCAGGGTATTTTCGTGGATCTCGATGGGAACAATGCAGCAGTGAGGGCTGGAAGGGTCAGAAGCGCTTCAACGGTTGGTTCCTGTCGGGCATGACTGTGGCTGGTGTGGTTCTGCTGGGCTCGCTCTTCAGCCGGAAATGACCAGACACTGACAGCCCTTCTCTCTCCGCGCCCCTCCATCCTATCACCATTGCCACCAGGAGAACCACTACATGCCACCCTCCCCTGCCCATCCATCCTACCCACCTACCCACCCACCACAGGGCACGGTTTCACCTGGTCCTCCCACAGTTAGCTTTACTAGAATCTCCCATGCTTCTGGGAAGGCCACCTTTCTCCACGTGCACCTCAGTTTTCCCACCTCAAAGCCTACAGCTTCTCCGTGGAAGCTGCCAGGTGTGGGCGGGTGTTGTGGCTGGAGCCAAGAAGGCCCTGCTGCTCAGTGGGCCCCGCAGCTCTGAGCCTCCCAAGATTGCAGTCTGCCAGAGAGCTAGAACGTTTCCTCACTCTTCCTGGGAAAGAAAGACTAGATTGGCTTGTTGTGAGGTCTGTGACCTCAGAACTGACAATTTCCCACTCCTGCCTGGGCCTGGACTGCCCTCCCTCCCATCTCCAACCCTCTCAAGCCACATAGGGGTCAAAAGTTGGGTGAGTTAGCAAGTCAGGCTGGTCGGGAGAGAGCAACAAAAGACCAGGCCCCACCTCTGGCCTGATCAACACTCTAACTCCCACCCATGGGCTTCCAGAGACTGCCGAGAGAGAGCTGGACCTCCCGAGAGGGAAACTGCCGCTGCAGGAGGCACCCCAGGCCAGAGCAAGGGTGGCCTCGCAGCTTAGCACCCTGACCAGGCCCTTCATCTCCTCTGGTTCTCATGACCATGACTGAGGGACCAACTGGGCCCAGGGCAGTCACTCCAGAGCTATTTGCAGCCCCAGCTGCCTCACTTCCTGCAAGGAGGTCATTCTGTGGCCTCTCTGTCTTGGACCAGTGCCTGTGGGGGCCCTGGACAGAAGGAGGCTGGACTCCTGAAGCAACTCCAGGAACCTTGGGTCTTCTGTACCTCGGGTAGAAAGGAGGCACTGCACCCAGGGTGGAAAGGCCAGAGGCCCATCTTGCCTAGCCAGGCTGTCTGCACCCACCACACTTATCCTGGGCAGCAGGGTTGCTGAGGTCAGAGCAACCTGGCCAGGGTCCCTTCAGAGCTCCCTCCCTGCTTCCCTCCCTCCACTCCACCCATGGCCTATCTCATCTCTGGGGTTCCGACCACTCCGAGCTCTCTGCTATACATACTCAGGACTAGTTTTTATTCCTAGTGATGATGATAGACAATTTTTATTAAGCATGTCTGTATTTAAGTGTGAGGAGCTGCTGGCTTGCTGTGCACATGTATGTGGAGCGCTGGGGACCCAGAGATTGGACGGTCTGATGCTCCCTCCCCTGCCCTGACCCACGGAAGCCTGCCAGGGGTTCCAGCTCCTGCAGGGTATCTCTTCCTCTCCTCCCTAATACCCCTTGTTCCAGATCTTTGACATCATCTGTGTGCAGGTGAAAATGGAGTTCAGTCCTAAACTCTGTGGAATCAGTGAGCAGTCAAAAAAAAAAAAACAACTTTGTGTGTCTTATGGTCAGGTGTGTCTTATGATCCAAAATATATGGTATATTTGGGCATCTGAATGTCCTGCAGTTATGTCCTCTGTTACTTATGTAAGGTTTCTGGGGGAATTCTCAACCCAAATAAGCTAGCACCTTCAGGGTATAAGTTTTCAGATCTGAGAATTCAGAAGTATGGTCCAGAAGAATAAATACTTCAATTGTGTAATCTAATACACAAAGACAATATTCTACATCCTACATTTGTGTGATCTTAACAACTTATAAGTAGACATCTATAGTGTAAACATTGTCTGCAGGAAAGATTAGTGTGTTAGTCCAGGTAGACTAGAGAAACAAATTCATAGACACACATATGGATATAAGGGTAAGGTTTATATACAAAAGGAATGGAATATTGAGAAAGCATCCCAACCCAGTCCAGTTCAAAGTCATAAGTCTGATATTAGCCCATATGTCTAATACCAGTCCACAAAGTCTCCTTCCGACTCATGAAGTCACAGGTCAGTGGGTGCAGAATCCTGGTGCTGGCAGGGATTTCTCCATGGCTCCTTGCTTCCAGGACTTAGGGTCCATCAACAGCATCCAGTGATGATAGAAGCAACTCAGCACTGGCAGGGGTCTCCAGATGGCTTCTCCATTATCAGAGGTCTGGTTCCATCAGGGTAAGGCCACGTGGCTTCTCTCTGGTTCCTCCAGCTCCTCGGATGTTGCCTTGTCTTGTCCTTAGTTCATCATCTCAGAGACTGACTCCCAACAACTGGGGTGATTGTTTCTCATCACCACTGGGGAAATACTGCAAGATTTCCCAGAAGTCTCAGGAGAAAGCCATGCCCACACAGAGGCCTCATTGGCTACTTTCCAGATTAACAGGCCAGACTCCAGCCCTACATCTCAATCATGAAATTGACATAAGCACATGACCGCCACAATGAGTGAATAAAATTCAAGAACCTTCATAACCAGTGAGCAAAAAGGAGGAAGATTCTCAAGGAGATGGACTGACATAGTGTCTACAGCAATGGACTCAACCATAAAAGCAGTTGTGAGAATGGTGCAGACTAGGCAGTGTTTTGCCCTGTTGTACAGAGGGTCTGTGTGAGTTGGAACTAGCTCAATGCCACCTAACGCCAACAACATTTCTGTGCTATCTTCTTGAGTATAAGAGCTATATAAAAAAAGGAAAGCATGGGGGCAAATGCAAAGGACTGATGAAGATTAAAGATTGTCGCCTTCAGTGTGGAATGTACCTCCACAGTGTGGAATGTGAGGAAGACCAAAATCTTCACAACTGGACCAACAGCTAACATCATGATAAACTGAGAAAAGGTTGAAGTTATCAAGGATTTCTCCTTAGTTGGGTACACAATTGGTGCTCATAGAAGCAGCAGTTAAGAGATAAAGATGTATTGCAGTAGGTAAATCTGCTGCAAGGGTCTCTTTAGAGTATTGAAAAGCATGATTGTTACTTTGAGAATTAAGATGTGCCTGATAAAAGCCATGGCATTCTCCATTATTGCATCATATGTATTTGAAACTTGGACACAGAATAAAGAAGACTATAGAAGAATTGAAGCATTTGAATTGTACTTTCAGAGAAGACTATTGAAAGTACCAGACTACTAAAATAGCACACATCTGTGTTGGAAGAAGTAAGACCAGAATGCTACTTAGAGGCAAGGATGTTAAGACTTCCTCTTAGATATTTTGGACATATTGCCAGGAGAGACCAGTCCCTAGAGAAGGGCATTATTTGGAAAAGTGGAAGGTCAGTGAAAATGAGGAAAGACCTTGACTGGCTGAATTACATGAGAGGAATTGGCTGCATCAATGGGTTCAGGCATAGGAAAAATTGTGAGTATAGTGCAGGAGCGTGCAATGTTTCATTCAGCTGTGGGTAGGACTATGGTTTGGAGCTGACTGGATGTCAACGAACAACCACACAAATGCTCACACTTTTCAGGAATGGAAGTAATCCTCTTTCTTGGTGTGAGTTCATGTCAGCTAGACATTCCTGTGAAGGTAGGGGTGTAGGAAAATCTATCAATAAGGTGGCAGCCTGATGCCATTTCCTTGAGAAGGTGGCCTTTTGTATGATAGTGAGATCTTCAGCAGAGCTGAGCTCCCCTTTGACTCTTTTCCTTCTCCTAAAGTTGGATCCTGCATCTAGTTCATCGATCTCTTTGTACTTGGTCTGCCAATCCCAGAAGCCATCAGTGGATCACCAGAGATGGATTCATTCAGCCAATCTGAGATTCACTGGCATTTTCCTCCATCAGTCTATGTGCCATCTATTTCTTGCTTTCATCTTGCTTCCGGTTCATCAGCTACAAAGTCAAGAGAAGTTTGACTTGAACTACACTGTACTTACCTACTTCTACAACTATGTAAGAAATGTCTTGGTATGTGTCTTCATATATGCAAACATCTACAAGTGGCACTGGTTTTGTTTCTCTAGACAACTCAAACCAACACATGTGGGCAGAACAGCTATGTAAATAAAGCAGACAAGGCATAAAAGATCAGAGCATGATCCAGAGTGGAGAAGATTAGAGTTTTGCTCATCAATCTTAATGGGGCTTGAAGCTCCTCAGTAGTAAAAGCTGATACTACCATTAAGAGAAATGTTCCCAGAGTTGCTAAATCTACGGATATTCAAGCCACGAATAAAGCCTATATTCTTCTTTGAAAATGTATTATGAAATGTTATCAATCAACACAACATTTGAAAAATATTCATTCACTCAATAAAATGTTTACAGACAAATGTTACAGATATTTGTGTTGTTGTGCTGTTAGGTGCTATCCAGTTTACAAAACATGTTTACAGCCCATATTCCTTTTTTATATTAAATCACTTTTTGGGTCTTGTACACCTCATCACAATCTACACATACATCCATCGTGTCAAGAGCTTTTGTACATTTGTTTCCCTCCTCATTCTCAAAACCCTTGCTTTCTGCTTGCGCCCCTGGTATCTTCTCCTCATTTCCCACCACCCACTCCCATCAGGGGCACATGATAATTTATAAATTGTTATTATTTTGTCATATCTTGCACCACTCGATGATTCCCTTCCATCTAACCATCTCCCAGGGAGGAGGTTATATATTGATCCTTGCAATCTGTTCTCCCTTTCTACCCCACCTTCCCTCTACCCTCCAATTATCGTCCATCTCACCATCTATCCTGAAGGGTTCTTCGGTCTTGGATTCATTGTGTTTCCAGTTCCCATCTGTACCAGCATACATTAGCAGGATTTGCAAGGTAGAATTGGGATCATGATAGTGGGTGAGGGAACAGGAAGTAAATACTCAAGAACTAGAGGAACATTGCACAGTTCATTTTTGCTACACTGCACCCTTCAGTCAAGTCAACAATCATTGTCCTTTCTGCCCCTGGGTACCTGTTCAGAACCAAACATTTGACTGGGTGCAGCCCATGGCTAGCGAGTCCTGCCCTTTCTCTCTTCCCCTAAGCCTTTGGCCATGACAGCTGACTCTGGTGACTGTCCCCTGTGTCTGTCTGTAAGCTGATAGGGACAGAGTGGCACAGGACTAGGGTGGGGTCTGACACAGCCCAGAGTTCAGTGTGTGGACACCAAACACCCACGATGGGCAAGGTGAGGCTGGGCCAGGCCATGAGAGGTAGGGCTGTGCCAGGAAATGCCTAACCACATGCTCTGGGTGAGTCACGTTCCTTGAGAGTAGCCCCTGCCCTCTCCTCTCTCCTCTCACTCTTCATCCTGCAGGTCTTAACTTAGGACGAGTGCCCAAAGCAGGGCTGGAAAAAGTAAAGAGAATGCAGGGGTTGGGTTCTGATGATGAGAAGAAAAAAGGCAGGAGGTAACAGAGTGCTCTGATTGAGGGCAGAGCCACAGGAGTCTATAACTGTCACTGCGTCCCTGCTCTGTGAAGAAGATCAGGGCCCGACCCTCAGGGCTTTACCAACTCCACTGCTCCTTGTCCTTAACCAGTCAGACTGTGCTGGCTCCCACTGGACACAGACAAGACCACCCGGTTCTCCAGCTGTTTCCTGTCATCTCCATGGGGCTCCAGACATCCTCTTCCTGTCCGGTGCCCAGCTGGTGTTTGGTGCCCAGGCAAAGTGTGGCCATCCTTTGTCACAGCATACCCCACAGAGGTCCCACAAGCCACTGAGGCGACGACAGTCAGGCAGCCTGGGGATGAGAGTGGGGATGCATTTCTTCTCAGCACCCTCCCTGAGCCCCAGTCGCCCGTACTCAACCCGGCCCAGTCTGTATGCTTTTCCTTCGGAATCCATGCAGACAGTATGGTGCTGGCCACCTGAGAAGCCCACCCAGGACTTGGTGGAGTTCTTGAATGATGTCAGGTTCTGAGGTACAAAGCAAGATTCTGTGCCTGGCGTTCCAAGCTGGTGGTAGTTGGAGAGACCAAAGCCATAGATGTGCCCCTCTTGGCATGGAGAAGGTGAAGAAGACATCCTGGACGCGCACATAGCCCTGGCTTCCCCCTGGATTTCAACAATACACACTTACGGATGAGGAGCGATTGAAGACCTCTGCGGTTGGTCAACAATTCAGGCCCAACTGGCCCGTTCTCTGCAGCCCAGGGTGTAGAGGTCACCGGCAGCTGGCAGCATTCATCAGGTGGTCATTCCCTGAGGCCACCTTCACCACAGTTACATCCAGCTCTACTTGCATGGGCACCATGCTCTTCTTCCTCAACAATCACCCCATTGTTGTCCCAGAAGGAGCCCCAGAGGAAGACCCGGCCATCCTCGGTGAGGGCTGCTGTGTGATGTCTCCTGCTGACACCTGTACCACCTTTCCTGCAGGTCCACTTTCCCGGGAACCATCTCCAAACCTTCCACTGATGTGTCCCTTCCTTCCCAGGGCCCCCATTGTTGCAGCTGAAGGAATAGACCTGGGCAGTCTTGCTCAGACACACGGTATGCATCCCCCTGGCCTCAGCCTGGATGATATGTGTGGGAATGGGCACCAGGGTTGCCTTCTTCCTCTCCATCCCGTTCTTGCCCAGCCCCAGCTGGCCCACGTCGCCCTGGTCCAGTTTCAGCGCTAGGCCTGGTTCTGTGCTGTGAGACCTATACGAGGCCTTCATTTTCTTGCGTTTGGGGGTGGCATCTTCCAGGGGTGATCTTCTCTTAGATATGTGCTTGGGTGGCATATTCTTTTCCTGGGCGGAGATCGTGCACAAGAAGCAGACAGCTCACAGGTCCGGCTTGCACACTCTAGATTTTTATAAGTGCCCTTTGCCTCCTAGTTCTTTCCTCTAATTTTTTTTTACGTTTTTTTTGTTTCATTAGCATGTTTAACCTTCATTTGGATTTTAGGAAGTCCTATCGGCTACACTGTCCTTGATTCAGTTGTGCCAGACCTCTTATGCCCTCCTCGCCATCAATTTTCGGTCACTTATTGTTCCCTTTTCCCTGGGTTTGTTAAAAACCAATCTCTTTCCCCCTGTCTTCCCGTCTCCCATGTCCCCCTAGAACTGTCATCCTGTTGTTCTCTTTTCCAGCTTGTTTATCCTGCCTATCCTTTTTAGATAGACAGGAAGCGGTAACAATTTGCACCAACACAAGACAATAAATAATAAAACAATAACTACAATAAAAAGGTAACAGCAATAAACCCTATAAATAGTTCAAGGTCTATTTATTATCCTTTATGACTGTTTTCTAGTCTAGTCTGATTGGGCACCTCGCCCTGGGCCCACAGTATATTTTTGATATTTCTTTGGGACTTCGTTTTTCTGCTCTCCTTACTGCTCTGTTGCACACTCCCAGTGTCTATATTCCACATGGTTAGCTCATGATGGGCGCAATTCCCGCCCTGTATCTCCAGTGTTGCCCCTCATGGTGCTATAATGAACATTGTGTCTGGTGGTGAGGCCAGCCCTATCTATTGGCTGGGCATTGGCTTCTTAGAGCAGAAAAATTGTCTTCAGGATTTGGTGAGCCAGGATGTGTTTCACTGTTTTTACCCTTCCCCCTCATGGGCACCAATAGCTACAGTGCTGTCCTCTGAAGGGAATTCTTCTGGTGTGGGGTGGTGTGTGTGGCAGTCATGTGCTTATGCTAATTTTGTGATTAAGATGTAGGGGTGGAGTCTGGCCTATTAATCTGGAGAGAGCCATTGAGTAGCCAATGAGGCCTCTGTGTGGACATCGCTTTCTCCTGAGACTTCTGGAAAATATGGAAAATCTCGCAGTATTTCCCTCTGGAGATGAGAAGCTATCTCCCCAGTTGTTGGGAGTTAGTCTTAGAGACGATGCACTACGGACAAGACAAGATGGCAGCATCCAAGTTGCTGGAAGAGCCAGAGGAGAAGGCACATGGCCTTACCCTCACGGAACCAGACCTCTGAAGCTGGAGAAGCCACGTGGAGACCTCTGCCAGCACTGAGTTGTTTCTATCACCCCTGGATGCTGTTGATGGACCCTGAGGCCTGGAAGCGAGGAGCCATGGGGAGACCACTGACCTGTGACATTGTGAGTTGGAAGGAGACTTTATAGGGTGGTATCAGGCATATGGGCTAATATCAGACTTATGACTTTGAACTGGACTGGGTTAGGATGCTTTCTCAAGGTCCCATTCCTCTTGTATATAAACAATTCCCCTACATCCATGTGTGAGTCTATGTATTTGTTTCTCTAGTTACCCGGACTAACACAATGTGTGTGATGTCCACGCAGTTGGTAATGGAGTTGGCACCTCCAGCCTCTCTATTGTTTCCCTGCTTCATGTCAGTGTGTTGTGTTCTTGTCTTGGGGCACCGGATTCAAATGTGGTCCTTCTTTCCTTTTAGAGATATAAATAGCACCCTCCCTTTGAGTGGGCTAGTGCCCTCTTCCCTCGTGCACCCATGTCTCTCTTTTTTTAACCCTCCTTTTAATGAGCTACCATATATGTCTCTGAGTACCATATAGTCTGGCTCCTGCCATATTATCTTGACTTCACCCCAGGGATGTATGTATTCGTCTTCCCTATTCCCCTTTGGGATTTTGTTGAGCTTACCTCAGCAGACTCCTGTTGTACTTTTTGTGCTTGGTTTACTTCACTTAGCAGTTTCCTCCAGTTCTTTTGATGCATTGATGTGCTTCATCCCTGCTTCTTAGGAATGCGTAATACTCTGTTGTATGTTTGTACCACAGTTTTTCAACCCATTCACCTGTTGATGGAAATTTGGGTTGTTTTCAACTCCTTACAATTGTGAACTGCGCCACAATGAACATTGGCACGCAGATGTCTGGCTGTGATTTGTTTTTTGTCTCTTCTGGGTATATGTCTAGTAGGGAGATTGATTGATCATATGGTAGCGCACGTTCCAACTGTTAGATATCACCAGATCGATTTCCATAATGGCTATATATACCTACTGGTCCACCAGCGTTGGAAAAGAATTCCTAGCTCTCTGCAGCCATTTCAACACTTGTTACTTTCTGATTTCTTGAATTTGACTACATTTGAGAGTTAGGTGGTACTTCATTGTTGTTTCAATTTGCATTTCTCTTATGACTAGAGATCTGGAACATTTTATCGTATATTTACTGGCCATTCGGATTTCTGCCCTTCAGACACTTCTGCTCAGGTCCTTTGCCCACCTCCTGAGTGGACAATTGTTTTTTTCTTGTTGTATGTTAGCAGAGTATTATAGATTTTAGTAATAAAGTCTTTGTCTGATGTGTCATTGCTAAAAAGGCTTTTCCATTGTCTGGTCTCTCTTAATACTCTCAACAAATTCTTTCAATGTAAACACATGTTTTATCTTTAGTATATCCCACTGGTCAATTTGTGCCTCCTTTGTTTGTGTCCTTCCGTATTTCCAATATCCTATGTATTCCCTGAGTCAAAGTTCTCAGATATGTTCCAAGTCTCTCATTGATATTCTTAAGAGTTTGGGGTTTTACCTGTAGGTCTCTGATCAACTTTCAGTTTATTCTATGCATGGAGTAGTGAAAGGGTCTTGCTTCATTTTTCAGTAGATATATATCTATTATTTCCAGCCCCATGAATTGAAGAGGGCATCTGCTTCCCATTTGATATTTTTAACCCTTATGGAAGATCAGTTGTCTGTATGCCAATGATTTTATTTCTGGATTTTTCAATCCTTTTCTGTTGGTTTGAATATCATTATGCTAATGCCACACTGTTTTGATCACTGTGGCTGTATAGTTGGTGCTAAAGTCAGGTAAAGCAAGCCCTCCTACAGTGTCCTTCTTCTTGAGGAGTTATCTGCTAATTCTTGGTTTCTTCCCTCTTCATATGAATTTTGTAATCTTTTCCCAATTCTTTGCAGCTGCAGAAATTTGTATCAGAATAGCACTGAACTTATATAGTGCCTTGGATAGAACTGGCATCTTTACAATATTAAGTCTATCTATCCATGAGCATGAGATGTCCTTTTATTTGTTGAGGTCACCGTTGGTTTCTTTTAATAGCATTTTAGAGTTTTCCTTGTACATATCTTTTGTTTTTTTAGTCAGGTATATGCCTAGATATTTCAATTTGTGTTTGGCTATTGGGAAGAGTACCATCTTTTTTATCCCCTCTTCTGTGGCATTGTCTGATGTGTATAGTAGTCCCATAGACTTCTGCTTATTCATCTTGTAACTTGCCATCCTGCCATATTTTTCTATTGCCTCCAGCACTTCTCTCATAGAATTTTCAAGATTTTCCATGTATAATATCTTATCATCTGCGAATAACAATGGTTTCACTTCTTCCCTACCCAGACAAACACCTTTGATGTCCATTCTTTGTCTTTTGTTGTTAGCTTGGACCTCTAGTATGATGTCAAATAGGAGTGGGGACAAAGGACAACCTTGTCTAGTCCCCCTTTTCAGAGGAATTGATCTCCACTTTTTTTCCATTAATGATCACATTGACTGTTGGTTTTTCTTATATAGTTTGTATTATATTGAGGAATTTTCTCTCCATTTCTATCTCTATGAGTGTCTTAAATAGGAATTGGTGTTAGATGTTGTTGAATGCCCTTTCTGCACATGATATTATCATGTGGTTCTTAAAGTTTTCATGTCAATGTGATGAATACTAATGGTTTTTCGTATGATGAATCTTCCCTACATCCTTGGTATCAATTCTACTTTGGTAGAGTGAATTATTTGTTTTATGTACTTTTGTACTCTATTGGTTAGTGTATTGTTAAGGATTTTTGCATCAATATTTCTTATGGGAATTCATCTCTAGTTCTCAATTCTTGTGCGATCCTTGCCTGGTTAGCTATCAGAGTTATACTAGCTTTGTAGAAGGAATTTGGGAGTTTGCCACCTTTTTCTATGTTCTGGATGAGTTTGTGTAGGATTGGTGTCACTTCTTCCCTAAATACTTGATAGAATTCTCCATTGAACCCATCTGGTCCTGGGGATTTTTTTTCTGGTAATCCCTTAATAATTTTGTCTAATGCACAATCTCACAAGAATGCAGAGCACTGAAATTCTTTGTCCAACAATTGCCATGCTCAAGAAGCACATTTTTGTTATGTCTTATTGGCCCTAATCAAAGTTTCCACTACTAAATTCAAAGAAGTAAAGTTCAGCAGTGAAGAAATGAAAGATGGCCACTGTCAAATTCTTGATAGGATGCAGGGGTTGTATAATGACTGTACACTGGTCCCTGCTGACCTCGATGAGTAACATGCTGTAGCATGCTGGAATGGTCTCATTGATGTCAGTCAGTCTGTAAAACCAACTCATCCTCATGAGTGAGGAATTTCTGTTTTGGGACTGTAGGAATTTCTGCCAGTTTTTCCAGAAAGGAGGAGTTATGGAAGCTCTCAATGAATGAGAACTCTTTAATACTGTTTCACACTTAACCATCTCAGCAGTTTATCAAGCCAATTTCTTAGCTGAGATAGAAGCTTTGGAGAAAATGAAGATCATGTTCAAAAGAATGAAAGGAAAGCTGCTTGTTATGTGAAGGATGACAGATCCATCAGTATTACACAATAAATAATACCGATGCCTGCTACCTTTCAATATTAACAGTGACTGTGACCCATGATTCTAAAGGAAAAATGATACTGTGTAGTAGGTGTGAAAAATCCAAATTTGGTTTTAAAAAATCTGCTGAAAATAGGCATAAATTGTTATTGGAGCATCATGCAAAAGAATTGAATGGAATGTCTATAACACTATAACACCCAAGAAGAGAGAAGTTTGTGGAGAAGATAAATGCATAAGAACTACTTAACTGTCCTGGCCCAAAAAGTTTCTTTAAACTTTCATTTTGTTTGCATCTAGCTAGTATGATTAAATTATAACTTGCACAGCTATTATGTAAAGGTGGATTATTTGAAAGGAAGGACTGTAAGATTCAAGCCACGTTTGACTCTGAAAAAATTATCTTGTCTATTTCTTATATTGATATGTGTTTCTTGAGATCCTTCAGGGCAATTGGGGATAGTCTAGAGAGGGATTGTTTTTCCAAGAATTTCTTCGTGTCTTCCAAGTTTTGAATTTTTTGGAGTACAGTCCTTCATAGTAATTATCCTTTTGATTTCACTAGGATCCATTGTAATGTTCCCCCTTTCATCCCTCATCCTTGATATTGACGTGTTCCTTCCTTTCTTTGGTTAAATTTGTGAGAGGGTTGTTGATTCGATTAATCCTTTTGAAGAACCAACTTTTAGCTGCAGTAGATTTTTTCCACAGTTTTCTTCATTTTCCTCTCCTGAATATCAGAGATAATTATTATTATTTCTTTTCCTTCACTATTATTTGGATTGTCTTGTTGAATCTGCTCTATTTCCTGTAGGTTTTGTGCTAGTGTGTCAATCCTAGTGTGTCTTTCCTCATCTTTTATGTGTGCATGTTATGCTATGAAACATCCTCTGATGACTGTCTTTGCTGTGCCCTATGAGTTATGGTAGGTCATGTTCACATTCCCAATGGATTCTGGAAATTTCCTAATTTAATCTCTGATCTGGGCCAGTAGACACTCCTTTTGCAATAGTTATTCGTCCTCCAATTGTTTACCCTTATTTTCTTTAGCTTCCTTTTGTTAATTTTCAATCTTATGGCACAGTGGTCAGAGAGATCTGTATGATATCAATGAGCTTAAATGTGTGCAGATTCAACTTATACCTTAACAAGCCTGTGGTATATCTTCAAATATGTGCCTTGTGGGCTTGAAAAGAATGTGATTTTTTCCGGGGGTGGGGGGTGGAGAGTTCTGTAGCTATCTCTCTGGTCCAATTGTCTAATTGTAGTGTTTGTATCTTTAGCCTCATTGTTGAGTTTCTTTCCTAGTGAACTTTTTCAGAAAGTAGTATATTGAAGTCACCTACTATATTGTTAAGGCTGTTACTATTTTTTTTATCTTTTGGAGCGTTTGACATTTCCCGCTGAATGATTGTTCGGAGCGTAAATGTTTAAAACAGCCGTTCTTTTTGTCTAAAATTCCCTTTAGCATTAGACAGTGTCCCTCACTATCTCTTTCTATGGTTTGCAGTTGGAGGTCAATTTTATCTGAGATTAGAATTGTAATTCCTGCTCTTTTTTTTTTTTTGAAGTGCTGTTTGCTTGGTATGTTTTTTTATTCCCCAGCCTTTGATTCTCAGCCTATTTTTGTCTATAATCTTTATATATGTCTCCTGTAGACAGTAGAGCAGATCGAAGGGTTGTGTTTTCTAAGCCAATCTGTTAATCTCTGTCTCTGAAGACTTCAGTTCATTCCATTGATACTTCTCTCTGTGGACTCAGTACTATCATTCCATCGCTCTTGTCTTGGGTGTATTCCTACCTCCATTTCTTTGCCATCAGTTTTGCCTATGTGTGTTTGTGATTCATTCTTGCCTTCTTATCATTGTTGAGCCAGTGTTATTTAGGGGGCTGTTTGTCCTTTGATGGTCTCTGGGTGGAATTGTTCTCTGTGATGGTGTCTTGCATGTGTTTTGTGATTGTTGTTCTTCTGCCCTTACTGGGTCAGTGAGGATCTTTTGTAGTGCCGAATTCCTTTTAGCATATTCTTTGAGATTTTCCTTGTCTGGGAAGACTCTCACTTCTCCATAAATTTTGATAGATAATTTGGATGGATAGAGTATTCTTGGTTTGTGTTGTTTTATTGCAATTTTAGGAATATGCTGCTGCACTATTTCCTCCATTATAGTTTCCATTGGAGGGCTAAGCATATTACACACAGTTGATCTTAGTCAAAAGGCTGAGAAGTAATAAGATTATTCTTGTCTGCTTACCTTTATATGTGATTGACAGTTTTCCCCTACTTGCTCTTATAATTTTCTCTTTTTCCTCATAGTCTGATAGTTTAACAACTATATGTCTTGGTGACTTCTTTGGGGATTCAGTCTAGCTGATGTTCATTTGGCTTCCTGGATTGTTGTCTAGTTTCTTTCATTAAGCAAGGGACGTTTTCTTACAAGCATTCCATCACTATTTTGGATATTGATTTCCTTGATGCGCATTTCTCTGGTAGTCTGGTAATTAGAATTGTTGTTTCTTTTCATAGCATCAGACATGACTCTGAGATGTTTTTTCCATTTCTTTGATAGATTTGTTAGACTTTTTCTCACATTTATTAATTTCCACTTGCGAGTCCTCTATGTCACTAGTGCAGTTTTCTGTCTCCTCCCTTCTCTGAGAGAAGTCCAGAAGTTTACTGCTAGTTTTTGTTAGCTCACCTCATAGCTCTTGTTTTCCCTTTGGTTCATAGACATTATTTCCTTTATCATATCCTTCTTTCTTTTCTGTAATTCTTCCCTCATGTTCTGTGTGATTCTAAGCAGCATTCTGCTGATGACTTTCTGTGGTAGCTCAATATCTGCATTTTCTATGACTGCTGTTAGGTCCAGGTTTTCCACTGGCATTGGGTTTTGTTTCTCTTTTCTTGTTGATGCCATGGAAGCAGCATGCTGTTTTTTGTACTGTTTATTGAAACTAGGTGCTATTTCCCCTGGTGTCTCAGAGGCCTGGACTCTCTTTTTGGGATGCTGGTGTTGGTGTTTCTGTAGGCTGCCTTTAATAAACTGCCTTGAGGGGTTGTGTTTCTCCTTTGTCATGCTGGGGTTCCTATCTCTCCTTCACCTATGCTTTGTACTTCTGTTCCCCTCAGGTCTCCTTAGGAACTGTTTGCAGCTGTCTATGCTGTGGTCTGATAGAAAGTGTTGACCTGAGTGCAGGGGAGTGTGTTTAGGGGATGGGTTGGGGATTGGGTGCCATATTCCTGAATAGAGGTTCTTCCCACAGGTAGGTGGACGGGAGGGGGCATGTTACCACTGGCATACCGATACACCACTCACTCACAGCATAGAGTGGAGGGGAGGATTTAGCAGGGAGATGGGAGAGTGCAGTAGGCTACTGCCAAAGGCTTGGCTCCCTAGCCACAGCTGCAGAAGCTTCTGCCGTAATTGTGTCTGCTGCCTGGACAGTCCTAAACTTAGTGGTAGAATGTAAACCTCTGTGTGTGTTGGCGTGGGGTGATGGAGGGGTGGAAGAGCTGAGGGAGAGGGCTGGCTGAGGGATCTGCAAGGAGTGCAGAGATGGGCCTGGAACCTTTGGACTGAGACTTCTGAGTGTGGGAGAGAGATCTGGTTGGTTTCTGTGCAGAGCACGAAGGCAGATGGGGAAAAAGCATTTGCTGTGTTCCTGCCTGTCTTATGACACCTGGGCATAAGCCTCCTGTGGGGGCAGGGTGTGTGTGGGTATATGTGGAGTGTCCACACCAGACCCCAGGTATCCTGGGATGTGGGAACTGGCTGACGATTCTGCATGCGGCGCTGAGGCAGGGTGGAAGCCTCCGCTATAAGTCTGGCTGTCTTGTGGTGTCAGTTAAGGCAGAGTGGACAACTTGAGGGCCGCAAGAGAGAGACTATGCTAGCAGCAGGGTGGAAGTCTGCCTTTGTTCACAGAAGTGCTATGAATTGTCCTGGTAACTGACAGACAGATTCGAAACACCTTCTGGATCCCCAAATCTTCCTAACTCACCAATCTCCATGGAGTTCCGGGTGTGAGCTACCTATCTGGCAGCCATCTTCCACAAGCACCTACATTTCTAATTTATAACCTCTTTTACACATCTTGGAATCTGCCTCAAGACCAAAAGAAGAAATAGCAGCATAAACTAGTAAAAGTTAACAAGATTTGTCATTCCCTATTTATAATTTATAAATTTTAAAATTGGCAGGTTGTTAAATTGAAGGTTTTGGGAAGTTCAAAGAAATAATGACTAATAACTCTAACATTTGTCATTGCTGCTTGATGTTGTGGAATTTGTTCTCATTTACTGAGTCCCAACAGAATGAAACACATTTGTTTAGCTTCTGCATGGCCATAAAGCATTTTGATAGCTTTACTTAATTATCTAGAAAACTTTGAAAAGAAAAACCATGGGTGTAAGAGTAGTGGGTGCTATTACACCCTGGTGATAATTCTGAAGGACAAAATGATGAAGCAAAGGTCTATGAATTATTAACAAGTAAAACTATCTTTTAAATTTATTTATTAGGTTTCTTGACAATAATACTATTGTCAATTCTAATGCATTTGATTAAGCATTAAAATGTGCATCTACATATAATCTGAAGTTGAAGGCAGGGTCAGGATCAGAGCTTAAAATATGAGAATCTGGTTTGCAGAAGGCTGTGGATGGCAGTGCACGTTCAAGATCCATTTTTGGAACTACATAGGAAATAAGCTTCTGGTGAAATCTATCCATAATTGAGGAATAGGAGGAAAGTGATTACTAAACAAAGTGCAGTAGAGAACTGAGTATAGAAGATCAAAGGCATAAATTTGATTTAAACAGTTAAAATTTTGTTAGCATATCTCTCCTCTGATGCATGCTGGAACTGATTTGGTTTCCAATATTTTCTTTATTTTTGGTTTGTATTGTTTTATTTGGTGCTCATTTGTATACATTAAAAGGTATCAGAGAGGGCTTAAGTCATTGGGACTCACCCTCCTGAAGTTGTGTTATATGTTTTTTCATTTATCTGTATATGAAACGAAGGATTAATTAACCTAAAGAATAAGGGATTGTGAGAGGAGGGGCCCAGTGATAGTGGCAGCAGAAGGGGAGATAATATCAAGGAGTACATGTAGATAAGAAATGTCAGAACTGATTATGGCACCAAATGTACAATTCTGCTGGACTTATTTGCACTATGGAATAATATGATATATATACGACATGATATACTAGAAGTTGTAGTATGTATGAATTGATTTCCAATTGATCATAATAAAAATGTTTTAAAAATAGGTGACTAAAAGAGATTTTTGTCTTATTGAAATCAACACATCATATGATGAAAAATATGAGACAAGAAGTACAAATATTATTTCTGTTTGAAAGATTAGTAATGCCTGGTGCCAATGAGGCATGAGCTAAAGATGTCCTAAATGTCAGACTTTTGCATAACCTGTGATATTAATCATCATTCCTCACCTCAATTATGTTCTCGCATGTACCAGAGTTCTAAAAGGCTTTGCAATGTCTCACAGAATCCACAATCTGTCAAGGATATGTCTTGTGGGCATGTGGAGCCAGACAAGTGCCAAGTCCGAAGTTCAGATCTCCATCTGAAGGACTAATCTCATTCACACTAACGTAGGCTGGTGGCCAAGGAAGCTGGTGAATTAGGTCCAGCAATAGGTTGTCAGCTGAAGTCATAAGAACCTGAGGTGAGATAGAGGCAACCTAGACATAGGATACAGAGAAAGAAAGCTACTTTTTGTAAGTTGCTTACAACAGGCTATGACAATTCCAAGCAAGCAGTTTCCTTAGGCCAGTAATTGGCATCTGATTAGTGTGCTTTACCTTCTCACTCGCACTAGTCTCATGCAGTTCAGTTGAGAAGCACCGAGCAATGTCTTGCTTATGGTTTTTGGGTTTTGATGGAGACGTGGATCTTGTCTTGTGATGTCAAAAGTTTAGGTAGAGAACACTTTGATCACTTCCTCATATATGAGCTGGACAAGGCCTACTTTTAGCCAGTTCTGGGACCCAGATTTCTGTTTGCTGAGACTTCCTCTCACCCTCTTTGGACATTGTGATAGTTAGGCTAATTGTGCCTACCTGGCTAATAAGAAATTGTGGAATTAATAAAGTCACAATTTGCTTGGAGGTCAAAAAGATAAGTGGCTTTCCATGGCTTGCTCCCCTATCCCTCGCTCTTTTTAAAAAATATCATTTCATTGGGGGCTCATACAACTCTTAACACAATCCATACATATACACAGTGTGCCAAGCACACTAGTACACTTCTTGCCCTCATCATTCTCAAAACATTTGCTTTCTATTTAAGCCATTGGTATCAACTCATTTCCTCCCTTCTTCACCATTCCCCCCTCCCTCATGAACTCTGGATAATTTATTAAATATTATTATTTTATTATATTTTACACTGTCTGATAGCTCCTTTAACCTGCTTTTCTGTTGTCCATCCTCCAGGAAGGATGTTATATGTAGATCCTGGTAATCAGTTTCCCTTTCTATCCCACCTTCCCTCCACCCTCCCAGAATCACCACTCCCACCACTGGTCCTAAATGGATCATCCATTCTGGATTCCCTTTTTTTCCAGTTCCCATCTGCACCAGTGTACATCCTCTGGTCTAGCCAGATTTGTAAAGTAGTAGGGTTGGGGGGGGGGTCACATTTTAGAACTAGAGGAAACTTGCATGTTTCATCGTTGCTCCACTACATCCTGACTAGCTCGTTTCCTCTCTGTGACCTTTCTATAAGGGACTGTTCAGTTGCCCACAGATTGGCCATGAGTCTCCAATCTGCACTCCTCCTCATTTACAATGACAAGACTTTTTGTTTTTTGGTGTCTGATGCCTGATCCTTTTGACCCCTCATGTTCACACAGGCTGGTATACTTTCATAAGGGCTTTGTTGCTTCTCAACTACATGGACGCTTGTTTACCTTTAATCCTTTAAGACACCAGATACGATATCTTTTGATAGCTGGGCACCATCATCTTTCATCACCATATTTGCTTATACACCCATTAGTCTTCAATGATGGTGTCGGGAAGGTGAGCATCATGGAATGCCAATTTAATAGAACAAAGTGTTCTAGCATTGAGGGAGTACTTCACTTACTCCCTTATCTCTCGCTCTCTGATGATCATACCATTGCGTTGCTGTTTTAGATAGTTCTCTGCCTCAACCTGTGGGTCAAGCCAACCATGAATCCTGTTGCTAGAGTTGGAGGCCCCTTTGAGACCAGCTTCACCACACTTTTGGAGCTTACATCACTTGAGTTTGAAACTGGTGGTTCCTATTGCCTTGCCTTATTTGTGTCCAATATCCCATTCATGCCCACTTCACTAAGTTCCTGAACTACTGATGGTTGGTCACCCACCCTGCTGTTTGCTGCCTACTGGCAAGCTCTATTTGCCTTGTCCACGGAAGGATTCTGTTGCCTGATTCCTAGATCTTGGAACCTGCAGTCTGCATGAGTTGAAAGTCTTTCAGTTTATTAACTATTCCATGGAAGTGAGTTGAACTGAACCCTCTGTACTGCTGTGTGGACTATTATATTCCTATTCACTGTGTAAACCTATATATCTGTGTCTATCTATACATATAATCATAAGTGTCTTGACTTTGGTTCTCCAGGGAACTCTGCCTAACAGATGTGATATCAGGAGAGAACAGTGCCTGAAAATGACATTGTATTTGGTAAAGGAGAAGAAAACAAAAAAACATAGGAAGACCCTCAGTGAGATAAACTGACACAGTATCTTCAACAGTAGATGCAAACAAAAATTGGGCGAATGACACATATAGGGAAGAGTTTACTCTGTAGAACACAGGGTTAGTGTGAGTAGGAACCAACTTGAAGAATAAGCTCACAAGGGCAATAATTTGCTGGTCCATTGAATTTATGTTCAGATTTTGATTCCCTAATTTGGTGGCAAAGTGTTTATGAGTTGGGTTGGTCATGGCAAGGTCCACAGTTTGAAATCACCAGTCACTCCTTAGGAGAAAGAGCGGTTTCCTGATTCCGTAAAGGGTTGCAGTTGTAGAGACCCACAGGGGCATTCCCATAGGGTCCTCTAGGGTCACTCTGCATCAGCATGGACTCAATGGCAGTCAATGGAGGACCAGGCAACCAGCTTCCTTATACTTGGAATCTTGACAAAACTGCTGGAATATATCAGACATATGTTCTCCCAGAGCCTCTCCTGTAACCAGCACCCATCCATTGGTGCTCCTTCTTTAAGTATTAGCTTTGCTATTTCACAATATGGACTAGTAGGATTGGCAAAATTACCCATGGCTTTAGGTCTAGAATTAGCATCACCAGTGCTTTTAAGACTAATCAGATTTGAGAACCAATCAAAGAAACCCATATTTATGATTTTATTTCTCTAGAAGCACTCCTGGTACCACTTATGTCAGACAGGGTTCTCTTAGAGAAATAAAAATCAGGACACTAGTAATTCTTTTTATATATTTATATATAGAGAAAGATATATAAGATAAGAAAGAAACAGTTAACTATCTATAAAGCAGTACAGATTGCTCAGTGCAATTCACTTGCATGAGGCAGCTAGAAGACTAGCAGTCCTTCAAGCCTTGAGGGCCACTGAGTAGCCCTCTGTAGAGCAATTCAGGCTATCTGGTCACAGGCAGCAAACAGCAGAGCAGGTC
>PVJH01007333.1:12602-93846 GCA_004026705.1 Nesogale talazaci | reverse complement strand
AGAGAGAGAGAAGGGTGGAACAGGCCCTAGGAGACGCTCGAAGCACCGCCCCGGGGTCCAGGCCCGAGCGCTTGGAGATCTATCCCCACCCGCTCGCCCCCGCGCTGACCAGCCCAGAGTGGGAGGGGAGCGGAGGAGGAAGAGGGAGAGACGCCGGGAAGGGGGGCCTGTTCCCATGATCTGGTTCCTGTGCAGAGCTCAAGTCCGGGGACTGCTCTAATTGGCTTTTAGCGGGAAGCAGCTGGTGGCCCTTGTCCTTGCCCTCCTAGTTCCCCCGAGCGAATCAGGGTGCCACCTACAGGCTAGTCCCATATAGCAGGAGGAAGAAAGGGAGACAAACCTGCGAAGTCATGGGGCCTTGTGGAAGCTCGGTCGCCCAAGTCTGTCAAGAGTTACAGGTCTATAGGCAGCAACAAGAGTCCTGAGAGCACAGAAAATATGTTTTTGGAGAAACAGGTGTGTGTGTGTGTGTGTGTTTGGGGTTGGTGGGGGTAGTACAAGAATTGATGGGATTTGAAATTCATAGAATTAGCTCTACTTGAAAGTTTGACCCTTGGAAGTTTTGGCTAAACCTGGATCCAATATTTTATCCAAGTTATTCTGAGGTGCATTGAGAAGAGCAGCGGTGTGGTCTTGGACAAGTTACTTACTCTCCCTGAGTCTTTTTTCTCATCCTTTAAAAGATAGTTGCACTCTAGGAATGACATGGAGTTATGGAGGCGAGGAACTGCAGATGCCTTTTAGGGAGCTTGTATTTATTTCTAATAGGAGAGAAAATCGTTGGGCCTAAGAAATCTAATGTAAAAGACTTAGTCTAGTTGCTTTCTGTTTCTTGAAGATTAGGCCTTGGGCAGGGGGTAGAGAGAGCTTGAGTGTCTGATTAGAATATGGGGATGGGCTAGTGGAAGCCTGGATAGCTAGTCTCTCTAGCTTACCCCCTTCTCATAAAAAAATAATGCATTTATGGATTGCTTACAAAGACTGTTTCATACAACTGGATGATCTCATTTTGTTTTCAAGAGCTTATAAATATATGTATTTTCCATATTTAGAGATAAGCCAGCATTAATATACCTTTTCCTTTTCCTACTCTTTAATCCTTTATTACTCCAGCAATCCCAGATCTAGATTTATGGATATGTCTTTAACATGAATGACTTAATAAGGATCTATGACATGCCAGGTTCCTATGTAAGGCATGTAACATGTGAAGTCTTGCGTAATTCTCACACTCCACGAGGTAGAATTTATAAGGATCTCAGCACAGAAGAGGAAACAGAAGACCAGGGAGATCAAGGGAGTCGCTCAAGTTGCCAATGGGAAGCGGCCATGCCAGGCCAAGGAGACCCTAGTCCTTTCACTTAAACATTCAGCTGTCTTCTATTGCACTATAGCTCAGGATGACACCCCCTGGCTTTGAGGCACTTTTTAGGGAAAAAACGATAGAAGAACAGGCAAGAAGGTGGTTTTGCTGTGCTGAGACTGGTCTTTTGTAGCCTCATGTAATGTAGTAGGTTGCTCTTTCCTGCGGAGATGCTAAGGAGCCGTGGGGGCAGTTGGAAACCCACAGGGGCAGTTCTGCCCTCTTCCCTTACGGTTGCCATGAGTCAGAACTGACTGCGTGGCAGGGAGCAGTAGGTGTAGAGAGAAAACACTGACGACGGAACAGAGGGCAGGGGTGCAATGGGGGCACTGAAAGAAAGAATCGAGCTTTACTTTTGTAAATAGGAATTCTATTGAATTTATATTATGTTTAATTTGATATCAATTACATGTTCTTAATGACTGAGCCAATCAAACCTTGTTATGACAAATACCATTTCACTGAAAAGTTGTAATGGCATTTTATTGCTATTGAGAAATCCCGGCATCTGGCTGGTAATGATCATTTATTTATAAAAATATTGCAACAAGTGTTTTTATACATGAAATACTTTCACCCTTCTGTTTCTTTTTCTTTTTTGATTATCTCTATGTAACAATAACATTGGATCCTACAAAAGACTAGCTTGTGTAGGGAAGAAGCAAGTTTTATCTCTCAGTTCTTTTGTGTGACCATTGTGTAAGAATGACTCATGGATTCCCCTTTTTCTTATCCAAGTGCCCAGTGAGACCACCATGCCTGCCCACACCATCTTTCTTTCACACCCAGGAACTAAACAGACATATGAGACATTAACACAAGGAGTTCGGGGGTTGGGACTGAGCCTTGGGGGTGTGACTGTGTGCCACCTTTCTTCTTTCTGCTCCTGGGTTCATGTCTGCTGCTCTGTCAGCTGCTCAGAGTTTAACTGCAGCACACCTGCAGTTTCTCAATCCTGAGGATGTATGTATAATCATATTTTCACTAATGTGTTTCTTTTGGAAACAGCTGTCACAGGAGAATCCCTAGCAGAAAAACTACTGGGTGGTGACTCCCATGCTGCTGGGTGATGTTGAGCCCCTTCCGACTCCTAAGGACTCTCTGCTTGCCGAGTAGGGCACCCTCATGGGTTTTCCCTGGTGGTAGAGTGGCTGCCCTTTGGGCTGTGATCGACAAGGTCAGCAGCCCTTCCGAATGAGGAAGGTGGCATTTTCTACTCTTTAAACTCATAGAGGCAGGACTGCTCATAGGGGGACTGCTCTGTCCCCAAGGGTCACTGTGAATTGACATCAACTGGAAGGCAGTGAGTGTCAGGGGTTTTTGGAGTTTGGCCTCGAGAGGCCGATTATTGGGCCTGTCTTCTGAGGCGCCTCTAGGTGGGCTCAAACCACTAACTTCCTTGCTTGCACCACCCAGAGAGAGGCCCAGCTGAAGCTATGCAGTTGTTAGATTTCAGCTCAGGTGGCTTTGGGTTGTCTGCTTTTGGAGATCACCAAGGGACTGTCTGAGAGGATTTTGCCATGAAGAACCAGTGGAAATGAACGCGTATTTGTGGAACGCGCTTTGTATGTTCCACATGGTACAATATGTGGGTAGAAAAATACAGCCGCCTGTCTCCTAAAATTTACCTTCAAAGCTTTATTGTAGAAATGTTCCCTCTCCCCCACTCCCTGGGTTCCTGCTACTTTCATTAAATGTAATGTTAGAGTAGTATTCTGAGAACATAATCTTAGTTATAACACCACGCTGACATATGTCCTGCATGTTTTATGTTCACTCTAGATGCTCTTCATTTCCTCATGCTAACTCACTGCCATGGCATCGATTCCAACTCGTGGCCACCCTATAGGACAGGGTAGAACAGCCAAGGCTGGCGAGTGGCAAGGCTGCAAATCTTTTTTTTTTTATGTGAATCATTTTATTTATACTCATACACCTCCCCTCATGATCCATACACACATCAATTGTATGCAGGCTTCACCTGTACACTTATTGTCCTCATCACTCTCATAATATCCTCCCTCCACTTAGGCCGCCAGTTCCACCTCCCCATATTTCTCTTCCTCCCTCCCCCCCATGAACATTTAATAATTTACAAATTGCTATTTAATATCGTACACTGTCCAATGTGTCCCTTCACTCACTTCCCTGTTGGCCATGCCCCAGAGAGGAGGTTATATGTAGATTCCTGAAATTGGTTTCCCCTTTCTACTCCACCATCTCTCCACCCTCCCAGTATCACTATTCCCATTAGTCATCCTGAGGGAATATCTATCCTAAATTCCTCATGTTTCTGACTCCAGTGTACATCTCCTGTTCTAGCCGGCTTGTCTGGTAGAACCGGGAGCATGATAGTGGGTAGGAGGAAGCATTTGAAAACTAGAGGAAAGATGCATATTTCATTGTTAGTACACTGCACTTTAATTGGCTCATCTCCTCCCTGCAACCCCTCTGTAAGAGGATGTCACTTTACCTATTGATGGGCTTTGAATCCCCAATCTGTACTCCCCCCTATTTATAATGATAGAATTTTAGTTCTTTGATGTCTGGCACCAGATTTCTTCAACACCCTGTGGTCACACAAGCTGGTGTGCTTCTTCCATGTGGGCTTTGTTGGTTCTGAGCTGGATGGCCGCTTGTTTACTCAAGCCTTTAAGACCCCAGATGCTATATCTTTACGTAGCTGGGCACCATCAGCTTTCTTCACCACATTTGTTTATACACGCATTTGTTGTCAGTGATCATATCAGGAAAGCGAGCATGCAATGTTATGGTTTTTAGTTCTTAAACACTGATAACTGATCCCTTTGACAACTCAAAGGCTGCAAATCTTTCTGGGACTGGGAAAACATGTCTTTCTCCCAGAGTGAGTGGTAGTTTCATACTGTTGACCTTGCCACTGGCAGCCCATCACATAACCCCTATGCCACTAGGGCTCTTTTCATTCCATCGTCCTCAGGTTATGTAAACTGATGTCTTGAGAAAATACATTGGGAAAGCTAGGGACTACAGGTAGTCCGCAGCTAAACAGCACACTAAACAGGGACAATAAACTTATGCAAACTTGCTCTCACTTCGAAAAGACTGAGCCACAACTATTTACAACCAGTTCCTTCCTCATCCAAATCACCTTCATTTTTGACACGCTCAGCTTTAAAACCTTGAAAAAACTTAGTCTTTTCTCATGCTAAACTCCAAACACTCTCATTTTTGATTCACAGCAACCTCACACGACAGAGTAGAACTGCTTCCTAAGGTTTCTGAGTCTGTACATTTTTATGGGAGCTGATGGCTTCATCTTTCTTCTTAGTGTCCTGGGGCTTTGAAAAACTGATCTTGCAGTTAGCAGCCAAACACGTAACCCACTATGCTGAAAGGCCTGCATCTGGCACTAAACAACAATCAAACCCACTGCCATCAAGGGACGGTTGCTCAGTGCGTCAATTACTAGAGCCTTTGTACCTCATGATGGGAGCAATCCGTTTCATTTCTCTCCTGGAGTGGCAGGTTTCAACTGCTGGCCAACAGCGCAAGCAGGGCTCCTTTTCCCCACTAACCCCAAACCAGAATCACTGTCAGCAACCCCACCGTCTAGGACAGAGTAGAAGTGCCCCTGTGGGTTTCCCAGACTGCAGCTCTTCAATGGTGGTTTTGAACTACTCACTTCGCAGTTGTCAGCCTGAGGTATAACCACTGAACCACCAGGTTTTTTATTGTCCTAAAGCAAGGCTAAAAAGAACCATATGCACCTGTTGCAACGCACAGATTCAGTTTAAAGACACATAAGAATGTGCCCCACTGTCAACCCTCTTTTTTCCTATGGCCTGCCTTTACACATAGTCACACATGCACATTAATAAGAGGCAACATTGTGTTTTAGAGGACTTCAACAATATTCTCTGGTGTGGAGTTCTGTTTCTATGTTACGGGAGCAAACCAGAGTCTGTAGATGTCTATGTGTGCATATCTGGAAATCCCTAGCTACTTCTTTTTAGCTCTTTTCTCCCAGCAGTAACCATTTCCGGGGCTGCTGCTGCTGCTTCTGCTTTTTTCTTTTCAGTAATGAGAGGACAGTGATGGGATTCAATCTCTTGGCCATCCTGAAACCCATTTGTGTTCTTTCTATCACCTAAATTGACCTTCCCAAGTCTGAAGCTTCAGACTTCAGAACCTGGGTTCCCCACCCCACTTCACCCCCATCCCCCTCAATTCTTCCTCCAAGGTAATTCTATATAGGCTCATCAGATAGGCTTATGATACTTAATGATACTAAGCAGATTCTTAATGATACAAAACAGCCATTTACAAGGGACAGGTGTGGGTTTTTCTAAAAAGATGAATTGCTGCTCCTGATGGGGGGTTGGGGGGTGGGGGAGGGAGTGTTGAATTTTCAGCAGAAGCTGTTGGTGAGACTGTAATAAGCTGATGTTGAGTATTATTGGTATGAGATGGAGCAGTCTGATGAGACAGTTGTTCAGTAAGTCAATTACTAGAGCCTTGTCATAAAAGCCACTATGGGCTGACCCCCCCCGGTGGCGTAGTGGTTGTGTTCGTGACTGAGGTCCACTGGGATGGAGGTTCAATTCCAGCTCCTCAGGAGCAAAGGCTGGGTCTCCTACTCCCACCACCAGAGGGCAGTGATGCCCACAAAAACCACAAACAAACAAACAAAAACAAACAAAAAAAGCCACTATGTTTAAAAACAATTAAAAAAAAAGAATACAACTGATGTTGTTAGGGATTGTGATGGGAGTTGTAGGGGCCCCCCAATAAAATGATTAATTGTTTTTAAAAAAGGGGGGGAGGGGAAAGGGGAGTTTTTTTTTTTAAGAGGAGCTTGTATCAAGGGCTCAAGTGGAAAATATTGAGAAATGTATGTGGAAATATGTGTGCAAATGTGTTTGATACAAATGATGTACTGAATGTTGTAGTAGCTGTAAGAGCCCCCAATAAAATTAAAAAAAAAAAGAATTTAGATGCTGTAAGAGCGAGGACAGCAATAGCTGTAAAGTGAAGCAGGCGTGATGCTTACTAAATCAATCTGTCCAGCCATTTCTTCAGAGGTACCTCCCTCTGGGTGGTCTGGAACCACCAGTCAGTCAGACAGTTAGTAGCTGAATACTTAACTGTGTGTTGCCACCCAGGGACTAACATGAGCATAGTCACATGTGTGCTTGAGGACTTGCTAAACATGCCACCAAAAAGCTTAGAGTAACGATTGGTTCCCAAGCTAGGTCCATGGAGAACCACTGCTGACCTGTGACTCTGGGTCTAGGCCCAGTTTTACTTGGGTTCTGTTTGTACACTTGGTCTGGAATCAATCAATCAAATACCACCACCACCACCCTTTTTTTAAAAGCAGTATTATCTTCCGTTTTTCTCTCTCATTAGCTGCTGTGCCTGATCCAGTGCTTCTGATATTGTCCTTCCAGGAAAGATGAGGGAACTTCAAAAAGTTCGTGGAAAATTCCCATGATCTCTGCACGCCATTTTCCTGCGAACACTTTGAAGTCGCCTGTACTTGCAGACGGTGTGCAAAGCATCCAACCTGCTCCTCCTTTCATCTTCGAACAAAGGCTGGCACAGCAAGAAGACAAAGGTCCAGGTTCCATGCGCTGGGGCCCTTTCCCATGTCCCCTCACTGTCGCCCCTTAGGTCCCATATATAACAGGTTTAAGTGCCACTGTAACCAGAGTCCCCAAACAAAAGGCTCAAGAGGCCACCTTTAAGTCTTAGGGATCTACCAGGGTTAGAGGGTCCTTCCCCCCACAACCAATCTACAAAAAGCTGAATTTAGATTCTCAGACCCGCACCGGCTTGAGGAAAAGGGACACACGGCAGACTGTGGGTGTGTGTGAAGGGGGAGGGGAGGGCAGTGGGGCGTAGGAGAGGCGAGAGGGGCGGCGAGAGGGGAAGGTGGCCCTGCTGCCAAAGGTGGGGGCAGGATGGTGGCGGTGTAGGGAGACGTTTCCCAGGGAACCCGAGAGCCACATTTCTTCCGACCGGCGACTCCCACCTCTCCCAAAGAAAGCGACGGGCCCAGCTCGTTCGTCAGTGTCACATTTCAATGGCAGCGCGGGGCCAGCCTCGGCTTGGTGCCCACGCGGGGCCCTCGCGCCTCTCCAGGATGGCCCCGCCGCTCGGCGACACAGACAGAGCCAAACCAACAAAGCCCCGACGGGAGCCCACGGGCAGGGGTCGACTCCGACGGCCCCCTCGCTCGCGGCGGCCCCCACTCTTGGAGCGTCTCCGCGGGGCAGGTGCGGGCCGGGCGGGGGGAGGGGGCGGCCAGCGACCGCGCCGAGTGTCCCCCAGCCAAGGTTGCTGGGGCACGGCCGCCGTCCCGCCCCGGGATTTCGGTCTGTTCCCGCCTTCCTCCCCCCCACCTCCCCTCGCTGCGCGGGGGACGCCTCCCTCCCCCCGCGCCAGACGCTTCCCTCCCGCACCGCTGTCCGCGGCTTCTCCCGGAGACCTGGGGCTCCCGGGGTGGAGGGAAAGGAGCAGGCTTTCCCAGGCGCCGCACCACTTCCCGCGCGGTGGAGAGCCGAGCGGGCCCCGAACGCGGGCCTGCACCCGGCGGCGGCGAGCGGACGCCAGAGGGCGCCGTTCCAATGTGCTTCGGCCGGGCCCGAGCTCGCGGCGCGCGGCGGCCGGCGGACCGCGCGGAGAGCGCCACCGGCGAGGGCCCGGGGGCCTGGCGGGAACCCCCCGGCAGCGGGTCCGAGAGGACCCCCGGGTCCTCTTCCCGAGGGAGACGGGGGGCGCCGGTTCGCGCCCTGGCTGTGTCCTCCGGGAGGGGGGATGGGGGGGGGGAGGCCCTGCCCGAAGCCACGCGCTCCTGGAACTGCCGAGGAGCATGGCTGCAGGCATTGTTCAATTGCTGGCGCACGACTAATTAATTTCCCGGCACTTGTGCAGAATACTTTAAAATGGAAAAATGAAGGTCTTTCGATGAAAATGAAGCTTGATGGTGTGCACCTGCCACTAATGTACGGTGCAGGGTAACTTCCCCTCATTAGAGAGATGACTTGGGTTGAGAACAAGTCATATAGTGAAAATCACTTCAACACGTGCCTGCTTATATGCATAAACTCCTGTGTACCAGATGGCAAAATATAATGACATCTTAAACAGCTAATTGCATAAACCTTGTAATGCAGATAATTGCTGTACCAAAGTAGGAGTTAATAATTTCCCACTGCATCGCCTGGCTTCAGAGTACTCCTTAAGGAAAGTTGTGACAATTCTAACACACTAAAGTTCACCAAGCGGTAATTAAAACTAGCACTTAAATCATTTGACTTTCAAACCCTTAATTACAATTTGGAAGAGCGGCTTTGTGGAAATCTAGAATTTATGGAAGGTTACATGTTAACATTTAATGCTTGTTTCACGACTCTTACTTTCCTAGGTCCCATGTGGCATCATATTCGAGGGACACACTCCATTCTCTAGAATTATTTCAATGGCTAGAGTTTTGCACTTTATGGAGTGGGAGAGGTTAGCCTCCCCTCCCCCCCACTACAGGATGGATCTGCTGATTAATTTCACCTTGCATCTCTTCAGAGAGACCCCTTTCGTCCTAGCTAACGCCAAGTCCTGCCACGTGGCAGTGTGTTCTCTGGTATCTAGAGGTACTTTCTCTTCTACTCCTCACAACAACCCCGAAGGATGTGCTACTATTATTATCCCCATGCTGTAGACCAGGAAGTCCGGGATCAGAGATGCTACATTCATGCTAACTCCAAGGTTGCTGGAAGTCACTGATCAAAAGCCGACCTGACTCCAGAGGCCAGGCTCTTCACTGCTCTACTATACGGCCAGGTGGGCTACGTCCAGTCTTAAAACAGAAAGAAGCCCAAATCGTGGACCTCCAGTCTGTTCTACCTCATATCGATCTTTCCTATAGGACAGGGTAGAACTGCCCGGTGGGGTCTGAGCCCTCACTCGGTACAGGAGGAGGAGAAAGCTTCCTCATTCTGCTGCAGTGCAGCTGGCCGTTTCCCACGGGTGCGCTGTGGTGAGCAGCCCAGAGGCGGCCTTCTATGCCTCCAGGGCTCCTGCAGCCAAGGAACTAGAATCCTCCTAGGCAATTTATTTTCTAATAAGATTTCAAAAACTAAAACGATACAATTTTAGTTACAAAAGGCAGCTGGCTGATTGATATCTTTGTTGATTTATCATGATATAGTCCAGAAGCAGATAACTGTTATTTTCCCACAGAGTAGATCTTCAACAGCTAAAAAGAAATACCCAATAATAGTAGGCCTTAATTATACTGGTACCTTTACCTAGTTTAAAAAGTCTTTGCTGGGCTGAGCCCCGGTGGCATAGTGGTTGTGTGCGGGACTGTGGCCCACTGGGATGGAGGTTCAATTCCAGCAGCGGCTCCACAGGAGCAAAGGCTGGGCCTCCTACTCCCGTCACCAGAGGGCGGTGATGCCCCCTCCCATAAAAAGCCTTTGCTGCTTTTGTGTCCACTTATTTGTCTTCAGAGAAAGGAGCCCGGTTGTGCTGTCGGGTCTGTGTTGGACTGCTAACTGCAAGGATGGGGGGTTGAGAACCACCCACTGCTTCAGCAGAGAAAGAGGAAGTCATCTATTCTCATCACGAGGCACAGCCTCAGAAACCCACGTGAGGCTCACCCTGCGTAGAACCCGCCAAATAGGGGTGCTCTGGGTTTGGATCTTCCAAAGATCAAACTTCAGCTTTACCACTGAAAAGAGGATGTACACCATGAACATCATCTGAAATCTCCTTTAAGAAAAGTACAGTGAACCATGACCTTTTAATTTTTTTCTCAATCCAGGCTGATGTTGTGGTTTGCCTAATTATATGGATTGGACATAGGAGGGAAGCTCAAGGAGAAGGCAATGGGGCCAATGGCCCTGGAAGGTAGAGGGGGAATAAGGAGGTGGGGAGAAGGGTGTGGTAAGCGGATAGCATCATGGACAGGGGAACAACTAGGGAATTGAAACCAACATCTAGGAGAGGGTAGAGGTCCTGTGAGTATTACAGCAACACCGAGCTAGTGAAGAGGAAGCACTAAGAGGTGGAAGAACGGGGAAAGTGATGGTGAGGCAGAAGGAGGTAAAAGGACACAGAGGCATGCTCTAGGAAGCAAAGGCATGGATAGGGAGGTTAACAGAGGTGTGCACTTATGCAAATACATTATTCCATAATAATCGTGGTATTGGCCTATGTACATATATTTTATAAGGTAATACACTAAGGCTGCAGATGGGCCTTCAGCCTCGGCTCATATCTTCCCTCAATACAAGAACATTTTGTTCTAACAAATTGGCATTTTGATATGCTCACCATGACCCTGCTCCCCCCCACATGATCGCCGAAGACAAAATGGGCGTATAAGCAGATGTGGTGAAGACAGAGGATGGTGTTTGGCTATTAAAAATATTGCCTCTGGGTTCTTAAAGGCTTGAAGTTAAACAGCAAAGCCACAAGCCCACCTGGAAGAAGCACACCAACCAGTGTGATCATGAGGTGCCATTGAGACGGGGCAATGGGGATAACAAGATTCATAAAAAACAGTCAACAAACAATAATGCATTTTTGAGAAGGGAGGGGACTTAGAGCAAAGACCCAAAGTCCATCTATGGACAATGGAACATTTCCCTACAGAGAGGTTGCAGGGAGGGCATGAGTCAGTCAGGGTTCAGTAGATCACGAATGGGTCACACAGTAGTCTTCTGATCCCTTGAGGCCTCCTCGCCCCCTGCTATCATGGCATCATAGAAGTTTCCCAATCTAGACTAGACAGGAGCATATATGTAGGTACAGGCAAGAGACAAAACTCACAGCACATGGAACCCAGGATCAGGAATGGGAATAGAGATAACAGAAGGATAGGGGGAAGTGGAGAGAGGCAGGGAGTGGGGGGAAGGAGGCATCAATCACAGTGAATGGCACATAACCACACACACACACCCCACACAGGGGGAAGAACAACAGAAACCAGAGGGGAAGGGAGACAGCAGTCAGTGTGATATTTGAAAATAATTAACCATCTATAATCTATCAAGGGCCCATGAGGGTTGAGGGAAGGTGAGGAAGGAGGGGAAACAAAGAGGAGCTGATCCCCAGGACTCAATGGAAAGTAAATGTCTAGAACAGAATGATGGACTATATGGACTAAAATGTTGGCTACAATTGATGTATAGATTATAACAATAGTTGTAAATGCCCCGAATAAAATTATCTGAAAAAAATCTGTAGCCCGGCTTTCTCATTCTCCTTCTGCCGTTACCTTACTGTATCACTTGGACAAGTCACTCTCCCTGAAATTCGCCATGAAAATCAAGGGCGTGGCTTGCCTTTATGTACATCCCCCTGTAGTATCGTGGTGGAATGTTATGTGACTTCATTCCTCTCTTACTTAGCAGGGATGAGATTGTTTTTTAAGTTGCATTTTCTTGAATAAAAAGTAAGTCCTGGAGGTTGAAGAAGCGAGCGAAAGAACGACTATAAGGAGGGAAAGAACCCTCACTATTTAACAAGCATAATATAGCCCCTGCTATTTTCCAGGGTCAGCACTCGGGGAAAGCGGAAACAAGACATAGTTCCCGGCAACACGTGCTAGCTACGGGCCACCGACAGGCAAGCAGAGGCACACAGAGCAAAGCAGAGATGCGGTGATGGAGGCTCACAGCTCAGTATAAAATGAACGTTACTTCTTTGCCCCAGAATCTTTCCTAGTGGAGATCATCCCTGGGCTAACCTTTGAAAGCTAATTAGGGGTTCATAGTGAGTAGCAGAACAAGGGTATTCTGCACAAAGAAGATGGGGTATCGTGCTGCAGAGAAGAGTAAGAGAGGAAGCATGACTGTTTCTGAGCTAAGAAGAGATAGGATGGGTGGCATTCAGTTATGGGGTGGGCGAGGAGAAAAGCTAGCAGGGCCTGGCGAGGGAAGACACAGATCAGCTGGTCAGCGTTGGCTTTGAAGGTGATGGGGAATTTAAACCAGCTGCTGTCCATTTTAGAGTATTGTTTAAGTCCTATATTCATTTTAGATTGTCTGGCGAGCAGAAAGCAGTTTTGTCTGCATTGACTTTCTCTGCCTTTTCATGGAGGCTATGTGGGTATCCAACCAGAAGGAGGAGCCCTTCTTTGACCATTGGGAGGCTGGAAGTCAGTCATTGTCCTTGGTGATCCTCAGTAAGCCAGCTTTTGTAGAGGGCCCCCAGTAGAGGAAATGGTTAGGCTCCAATTGCTAAACCCTTAAATCCCTCCAATCCCCAAGCGAGCGGTTTATCTTACACACCAAGAGGGAAATCAAAGTCGCAGTGATGACAAAAGACAGAACAAAGAACTTGAAAGGTAGAATACTTTAAAAATTGCTTTCAAATGATAAATCTCGTCTGTGTTCGTATGGGACTAACTGCTTAGAAGTTCTAAGATGGTTTAGAATGGGCCAATAGAACTCTTAACTACTTCTGGGAGAAGTGTAAATTGAGATGTGTCTCTGGAGGATAACATATATCTTCTGACAGGAAATTCCACTTTTAGGAATTTATCCTAAGGAAATAACCATGCATTGGTTAAATATTTGCCCGGATAATGTTTGTGACAGTGGTTTTACAATGTTGAATGATTGGAAAAATTCTGATCTCCAAATCAGATAACTGGTTAAATGAATTATGGAACACACATGGGCTACAGCGGCATGCAGCTATCAAGATGTTTGTGGTTACATAAAGTAAATAAACTATAGTATAAAATAATAGGTACAACACTGATCCCATTTTTGTTTCAAGTACTTGTAGATATGCACAGAAAAAAATGACAAGTTGGAAAGACATTTCCAAATGGTGAAATTACAAGTGACTTTCCTAATTTTAATGCTTATATCTTACATATTTTTGACTGTGGGAATTTTTAACTCTCAGGATAAAAAATAACATAAATGGTGTAATTTATGAAAATGAATGGAGCTGACTTGTACATACATCTAGTAGTAGAAGGCAAGATAATTAGGACTGATCATCCCATGTAGAATAACTAAAAAGATGATCAAAATTATAGAAACACCTGCTTTACCGCTTTGGAAAACTAGCAATGTAGTGAAAAATAACATGACCAATTGTGAAGAGTAAAGTCCAGGGAGGTAAATTCAGTTTGGGGGCTGACTTTTCTCCTGGGAGTGTTTGCCAGTTGTGGAGAAGTTGACTGAGAAGTGGGGTTGGGTGACAGAGATTGGACATCAGGGTTTAACTGGGAAGAGGATCCTATGTTAAGGAAGTGCCACATCCTGGGAGTATAGGCAAACCAGGAATAGAGAGACGCCCTTGCCCACCCCCCTACCCTCCCAACAAACACATACCCATGTACCTGCAGTGGGAATAAGATTAGTTTTGAATCACCTTTAAATTGGATTGAAATGGTTCTGTGTTGAAGGAAGAAGCAAAGCTACATCCTCCTAGGAAAAATAGGATCATCCTAGGCCTCAGTTTAATTCTACAAACAAATAATCAAATACAAGGGCTAGCAGAGATGACAAAAGAAAATAACCAAATGTTTGTAGAGACAAGATGAGGACTTGTGAAACATATAAGGCAATGGAAACAGACTCATGGTGACTCCAGAGTTAGGTGTTCTGAGACATAAATTTAAAAATTACTATTCTCGCCACATTAATGAATTAATTAAAAAATCATTTTATTGAGGGCTCTTACAACTGTTATCACAATTCATCCATCCATCCAGTGTGTCGAGCACATTTGTACATCTGTTGCCATCATTATTTTCAAAACATTTGCTTTCTACTTGGGCCCTTGGTATCAGCTCCTCATTTTTCACCCCTCCCTCCCTCACCCGTGATCATTAATAAAGTATTATTATTTTTTCATGTCTTACACTGTTCGATGTTTCCCTTCACTCACTTTTCTGCCTGGCCACATTTAGAAGAGTCTGTCCTAAAGTAGAACACTAAATTGAACACTGCCACTGACTTGATTTCAACTCACAGTGATCCCAGAGGACAGGGTGGAATTGTCCCTGTGGGTTTCTGAGATTGTAACTCTTTTCCAGGAATAGAAAGCCTCGACTTCCTCCCTTGGAGCAGCTGGTGGTTTTCAACAGATGACCTTGTGGTTAGCAGCAATGAGTAACCACTTTGCCACCGGGGTACCTTGATCCTAAGGTAGAAGACTCCAACAACATTGGAAGGACAGAAGAAATGTACAGAACACATTTTTATCCAAAGTACAAGTTTGTACACTAGGTTAAAGCATCGGGCTGCTATTTTTCAGGTCAGTTATTCAAATTCACCATCTGTTCTTTGGGAGAAAAGTGAGGCTGTCTACTCCTACAGAGATGTATAGTCTAAGGGGGCAATTATCTTCTGTCCCAACGGTTACTGTGAGTAGAAAATCCATTTTATGACAGTGAGTTTACCAAGGCACTAACCTAAAGGAAACTGACATAGCTACAGATCTTTGTCATAGCACTACTGGAGATGGTGAGAGACTCTATCTATCATCTATCTGAGATCATTTTATTGGGGGCTCTTACAACTCTTCTAACAATCCATACATCAGTTATATCAAGCATATTTGTATGTATGTTGCCATCATTATTTTCGAAACATTTACTTTCTATTTGAGCCCTTGGTATCAGTTCCTCTTTTTTCTCTCCCTCCCTCCATCCCTCCTGACCCCTTGAGAAATTATAAATTATATTATTTTCATATCTTACACTGACCACTGTCTTCCTTCTCTCACTGTTTCTGTTGCGTGTTCTTCCACCTCCACTCCCACCAGCCAGGGTGTATATGTGTTTATGTGTCAATCATGGGGTCATTCCCCCTTCCTCTGCTCATCTCCCCACCGTCTCCTACCCTCCGAGTATTGATACTCCCATTTCAGTTCCTGAGGGGTTTATCTGACCTGGATTGCATGGGTTGTGGGCTCTTATCTCTTCCTATGCACATGCTCTAGTCTAACCCACAGTAAAAGGGAGGACTGGGGTCACGATTGTAGGAGATGAGAAAGCCTCATGGAATCAGAGGGATAGTGTGTATTTCATCAGTGCTATACTTTGCCCTGGTTGACTCATCCCTTCCGTGTGACCTTCTGTGAGGGGATGACCCATTGTCTACAGATGAGTTTTGAGTCTCTGCTCCAGCATTTCTAGTTCTCAACAATGTTTGTTTGTTTGTTTGTTTGTTTTGGGTCTTCGGATGCCTGCTGCCCAATCCTGTCAACACCTCATGATTGCACTGGCTGGTGGACTTGTTGCTTATCTGCTAGATGGCCATTTGTTTAACTTCAAACCTTTAAGACCCCAGACACTCTATCTTGTAAAAGCTGGGCACCATCAGTTTTCTTTATCACATTTGCTGTGCACCTATTTTGTCTTCAGTGATAGTGCTGGGAGGGTGAGCATCACAAAATGCCAGGTTGCTAGAACAAACTGTTCTTGCATTGAGGGAGGGCTTGAGCAGAAGCTCAAAGTGTATCCACTACCTCAATATATTACCATACAAATATAAGTGCATAGACCTCTATGGTTATGAATTAATATACTTACATATGTACATACCTATCTTTTTACTTCAATCCATAATTTTGCTTCCTAGCTCTTTCCTCTATTTCCTTCTACATTCCTCATGTCCTACTGTCTCAGAGAGGCCCTTTTAATGCCAAAATATTAGCTCATAGGAATTTTGTAGGTACCTAAAAACTTATAACAAAAATACATAAAGCAAGACTTGACAGAATCTAAAGAAGACGAGACCAGGTAGTAGTTATAGTGAGTCATTTTAAAGGTCTCTCAGTACCTGGAAGGACCAACAGACCAAATATCAGTGAGAATATGAAGGAGTTGAACAACGTTAGGATCACATTTAAATTAATGGACATGCATAGACTACAACGTTCAATAAGAGCTAGATGCATATTTTAACTTTGTTTTTAAAATATTTTAACTTTCAAAAAGATTTCTACCATACAATGGAGTTAGCTATCATTCATAAAAAAGATTGCTAAAGACTCTTTACCTACCTATAGATTAATGAGTATAGTTTTACAAACCTATGGTTCAAAGAAGAAATTCAGTGGAAATTAGAAAATAATTATAACTGGAAAATAATGAAAAATTATACATCAAAGTTTGTGGGATACAGCTAGAGCAATGCCTAAAGGGAAATCTGTAGCTTTCAAGACAATTATCGGAAAAGGATGGTTGGAAGTCAATGAGCAAATTGTTCATCTTTTTTTTGTGGGCATCACTGCCTCTGGTGGTCGTGGGAGCTACCCAGTACTGCTCCTGAGAGTCGCCGCTGGATTTGAACCGCCAAGCCAGCGGGCTGCAGTTCTGCACTCAACCACGTATGCAACTGGGGTTCAGCCCACAAATTGTTTATCTTTAGAATTAAAAAAGGAAGCAGCAAATAAATCATAAAGTTGAAAGTCATAAAAGTAAGAACAAAACTCAATGAAATATAGAATATCCTTCAATGAAGGATAGAATAGGAAGGATGGAAAAAATCCAAAGTTTATTTGATAAAGCATGTAGAATTGGTAATTCATGGAAGTTGAGCAAGAGGAAAGAAATAAAAAGAAAACCCAAGTGACCAATGTCAGAAATGACATAGTTTTAGATACTACACACATTAAAATGAGTAAAAAGATATTGTGAATAACTTTACGCCAATACATTTGAAGAGTTAGATGAAATAGACAAATTCCCTGAAAAACACATTTCATCCAAATGGATAGGCAGGAATTTCAAATGAATTGTTTGATAATAGATAAAGATAAGATAAATCTATAATATGTAAAACTTCATAATGAAAATCTAAACCTATGTATGGCTCCCCCAGAAGAGTCTACCTATCATTTAAAGTAAAAAAAAATTTCTAATTCCAATCTTCCAAGTATAGGAAAAGGGGGAAAATTTACCTTATTTGATTAATGAGGCCAGCATATTTTTAATACCTGATACCTGAGGATAGTTTAAAGAAAAGAAAATTACATGCCAATCTTCTTTATGAACATTGGTTAAAACACAAAAACCCTGTACAAAATAATAAGAAATGAAAATTCAGCAAAATATAAATGGACAATAAACCATGACCAATTTTAGTTTACTACAAGAATTCAAGATTGGTTTAACTTTTAAAACTCAACCAATATGCTGCATTCATTGGATAAGGCAAATCATTTGACAACCTAAATAAATACAGAAAAAGATGATACAACTTAACATTCATTCTTGATTTTTAAAAATCCTAGTGAATTAGGAATGTGAAGGAACTTCCTTAAGTTGGAAAAAAGGTCACTTTTTGTATAGTTGCCATGATACTTAATGTTAAGAGCATTCCCTTTGAGATTGGGAACAACCAACCCAAGGTTGTCTACTGTCACGTTCCTACCTCATGCAGATAGTGCATTTGGATAACATGAGGGTTGGAAGTTCAAAACCAGCCCCGGTGGTGCTGCAGGAGAAAACTCTGGCACTCTGCTTTAACAGCCATGACAGCTAAGACAATGCTGGAGAGGAATTCTCTTCTGCTACACATGGCGCTGCCAGGAGTGTGAATCAACTCAACAGTGACAGGATTGGCTTGGGGTGTGGATGAGCTGGTGTGCTGATATAAGAAAGAAATGTGTACGGCCTGCAAAGGGGAAAAATGAACTATCATTATTTATAGATGCCATGATTCCATTGTAGAAAATCCCAAAGGATTTACACACAAAATCAATATCTGAAACATTACATTTGTTTAGTTCTAGCATTATTTATAAAATAAACCTTAAAAGGTTTTATTCAGCTGTCCTATAAATGTGTACTTTCTTTACTAGACAGTATTTGAAATTGCATAACATTGGCTGAATGAATGACACTATAAATAGAATTATTATATATCTAATGGGGGTGCCATTCCTCCAATAAAAGATAATGACGTCTCAAAACTGGATCAGGGACATAAATAAACCATAGGAACATGAATGTATTTTGAGCCTTCACTTAATTGTAAGCCTTAAGCTCAGAACAATTAGTTCTTATGACCTGGCCCTACACCACACTTGCCCTAATGCAGCGATCACAGAAGACAACAAGGGTTCTACAGCCAAGTGCAGGGAAGAAATCAGATGGTGCTTGCCCATCAGAAAGCCTGGCATCTGTGTCTTACAGGCTTGTCTTAAAACAAGCAGCCATCCAAGTGAGGTGCCAACTAATTCCTATAGAAGGGGCACAGCTGTCTGGGTGATCCAAGGACTGTAAATAAAATACAACACTGGAGGAGGACACAGTATTAGACCTAAAATGATGAGCACTCAGTTTGCAGAGGGCTATGGATTACAATGAAAGTCCCCAAGATCCATTTATAGGGTCCTCACTTGGATAAAGCCTTTGGTGAATTCCCTCTGACTATTGACTGGGGATGTGAATAGCCTTAATATCAGGGAATGTGCATTTGAAGCAAACTAATGCAGAGAATTAAAATTTAATTCCTTATCATTGATTCTACCTTTTGACTCATTTAAAATTTGTTCTAGTTTTTATTTGTTATCTTTTTTTTTTTTGGCTCATGACATTTATTGTTGCTATTTGTTATCTTTTCAACTGAGTTTTCTCCCTATGTTTATTTTGTTATTGTGGTATTTTTGCTCAACACGTGGATCAAATAAGTCTGATAAAAGGTGAAACAACCCTGACACACACCTTTCTGGATTCTAAAACTGGCAATCTTCCCATGTTCTGCTCACACACCTGTTTCAATCCATGTACAGTTTCCTCATAAGCACTATACAGTGTTCTGGGATACCTGTTGTGGTACACATAGATGATTGCTTTTGCATAGTAGTCAAGAAAACACAATTAAACGTCATTCTGGTAGTCTCTGCTTTCAACCAAGAGCTGTCAGATACCAGCAATGACACCCCTGTTCCACATTGTCTTTGCAATCCAGCCCGAATCTCTGGCAGCTCCCTGTCAATGTGCTGCTTCAACTGCTGTCGAATAATCTTCAGTAAAAATTTACTTGCAGGATTGGAGGACGGCTTAAGGACACTTACTAACATTCTGCAGTATGCAGACAACACAAACTTGCTTGCAGAAAATAAGGAGGACATAAAGGACCTGCTGATGGAGATCAGGGATCGTCGCCTCCTATATGGATTGCAACATAAGGTAAAGGAAACAAAACCCTTATAACTGGACCAATAAGTGACATAATGAGAAACACAGAAAAGGTTGAACTTGTCAAAGATTTTGTATTGCTTGAATCCACAATCAATGCACATGGAAGCGGCAGTGAAGAGATTAGATGGTACACTGAGTCTCTGGTACACAGAGATTCTCTGCACGAATCTCTCTAAGCGGTTGGAAAGCGAAGGTTTCACTTTAAAGACTAGAGTGTGCCTAACCCAAGCCATAGTGCTTTCCGTCACTTCATATGCATGTGAAAGTTTGACCTGGAAGAGGGGAGGCTGAAGAAGAGCTGATGTATTTGAGTTGTGGTGGTCATGAAGAATATTGCAGGTACCACGGAAAGCCAGAAGAACCAGCAATCAGTCTTGGAAGAAGTATATCTAGATGTTTCTTCGACACAAGGGCGGTGAGACTTCATCTCATGTACATTGGACATGTAATCAGTAGAGACTGGTCCCTGGAAAAGTATGTCATGCTTGGTAAAGTCGAGGGGCAGCCCCACAAGAGGAAGACCCCCAACAATATAGATGGACACTATGGCTGTAACGATGGGCTCAAATATAGGAAAACTGTGGGAACGGTCAGGGTCGGGCAGTATTTTGTTCTAGTGTACTCGGTGTCTCTAGGAGTTGGAACTGACTTGATGGGGCCTGACAGTGACAATATTTTGTGGTTGTTGTGCTAGTTTTTTTGTCTTTTCTTTTTGTAGGTTTCTCTATATGACATTCAGCACAGGTAGATTTACAGAGACAGTAACTGGATTAAGAATTTCCTGGAATTATGGCAGGAAGGTTGGGGGAAAGGACGAGCTGATGCTGAATACAAGAAAGAAGAAAATTTCCTAAAATTAATTATGTTGATGATTATGCAATTCTTTAATATGTCTAAACTATTGAACTGTATGAAGTGAAACATGTCAATAAATTTATCCAAGTTAAATAAAAATTGCTTTTCAACCCATAGCTCTATAATCTCTATATAATAACTCTCACTGAAGATGAGCAAGAAAACTTGTTTGGTGTCTCCCAAGCTGTCCAGGAATTTGATCTGGCTTGGTTTAAAAGCAATGTGGTCAAGACAATGAAGGACTTTGAGTACATTCTGGCCAAACTGCATGGTGAGGTCTCTTCTAAGATGCTTGTTGAAACCGCCAAGGTATTCCCACCAGGGCAGTGATGCCACACACACACACAAAATCAAGAAACTGCCAAGGAAGTCACAGAAAAGGCAAAGGAGATGGCACTGGTAACTCCCGAGAAGGCCAAGGACCTTGCCAGCAAGTGCAGCCTGCCCAGCTCCCTGCCCCCACCCTTGAGAGACAATCTGGCTCCATTCCCCCCCACCTACCTGCAGCATGCTTTCTTAATTAAAAATCAACTTCCGACCCCTAAAAAAAAGGACGTGTCTTTCTACAGTGATCTATAGATGCAATACACTCTCAATTAAACTCCTCAGAAGATTTTAAGTTTTTTTTTTTCAAAAATTTTTTGGCAGCACTGCCCTCTGGTGGTGGGAGTAGAAAGGTCCCGCCTTGCTCCTGGAGAGCTGCTGCTGGATTTGAACCTCTAACCCAGCGCGCCGCAGTCCCGCGCACAACCACTATGCCACTGGGGCTCAGCCAATTTTAAGGTTTTTTTTATAAACCTTAGAAATTTTTTCTAAGTGCCTATTTGATGAAAATGGTCAAGAAAAACTAAGACCCTGAATAATAGTGGAAAATTTGCGAAACACTGGGAATTAGGGCTACAAAGACTAGTACAGCATTGGTATCTTATTGGTACAATAAGTGATTAAATAGAGAACCCAGAACACCACCCACTAGGTTAAAAAAACAAACAAACCAGACATCGCTTCAGTGTAGTATTTTTCCATGACTGGATCAGCTAAGTATTCTTTTTTTTTGTTTGTTTTTTTGTTTTTTGGGGGCATCACTGCTCTCTGGTGGTGGGAGTAGGAGGCCCAGCCCCACTGCTGAAATTGAACCTCTGTCCCAGTGGGCCGCAGTCCCGCGCACAACCACTATGCCACTGGGGCTCAGCCCTAGCTGCTTTTCTTAATGGGAGAAAAACATAAAAGAGAAATGAGCTATCATCTCAACCAGACTAAAAGTGAATTCCAAGTTGATATATGTATGTTAAAATGAAAAATAATAACACTTCTAGGGGGTTGTATAGCACAATGTTTTCATAAACTTGGAATAGAAAAAATAGCAAAGAAGGCAAAATGATTGACATACTCTAATATATATATATATGAAATGAATTGCATTGTAATTATTTTCTTTTTCTTCAAAGATATCATCTGGAGAGTGAAAAGGAAACCACAAAATGGAAAAGATATTTGTAACAAATATAACTGATCAAGGCATGTGGTCAGGGTAAACAAAAGGCTTGTGGTCACATAAATAAAAAAAAAAAGAATTATAAGCCCAGTAGAAAAACGGGTAAGAAACTTGAACAGACACTTTACTGAAGAGGATATTCAAATGGTCAAAAAATGCACAAAAAGCACTTAATATCATTAGTCATCAGGTAATAAAAGTGAAAACCACAATATAATGTCAGGAATTTTCAGGAAAGCTAAAATGCAAAAGACCGATAGGTGTAAGTGCTTGTGGGAATGTAGAGCAGTGTGGACAGTCTCATACATTTCTGGTGGAAGAAAATTGACACAACTCCCATGGAGAATAGGTTGAACTATATTCTAATAAGAGCCATAATATTATCTTAACTATCCACTTGCTGTCAGATTGATCCTGACTATGGCGACACTATGTGTCAGTGGATGAATTTTCCCAGGAAAGTTGCTAGATCTTACTTCCAAGGTGTCTCTTAGTGGTCTCAAACCCTAAATCTTGCAGTTAGCAGTCCAAAATATTAATCATTTGTATCACCCAAGGACTCCAGAGATACCGATGACCCAGTAAGTCCTCTTGGCATCAACCTGACAGAAATGTGTGCTCTAAGACATATATATATAAGAACATTCTTAAAATCATTTAGAAATAACTTATAACAACTCAAATATCCATGATATGTGTTTTCCATAAATTTATATTCATAAAATTTTCATGTGGTTTCCACAAATTTTATATCCATAAAATTTTGTGTTTTTTTAGTATCCCAAAGTGAATATATACAAATCAAATATTTACCCTTTGGAATACTATAGAACAGTAAACATGAATGAGCTATAATAACTTATAGCTCTAAGAAAGCTCAATCGCACAAACATAATATTGGTCAAAAGAAGAGCAACACAAAAGAATGTATACTATATGATTCAATTTATTTCAAGTAATAAAAAGTTAAAATAAAACAAAAAGAAGTAAAAAAAATCAACAAAGCCCTACATGCCTGTTTTGTGATGATCACCTTCCCAACACGATTACTGAAGTCAAAATGGATGCATAAGCAAATGTGGTGAAGAAAGCTGATTGGGCCTGGCTATTAGAAAATATTGCATCTGGGGTTTTAAAACAACAAAGGCAACAAAGCCCACACAGAAGCACACCAGCCTGTGTGATCACGAGGTGTCAATGGTACCAGGTATTAGGTATCAGAAGACCTCAAATAACTATATCAATGGGAACGAGGGGGGTCAGAGTGGAGACCTAAAGCCCATCTGAAGACAATTGGATATCCCCATACAGAAGTATCACAAGGAAGGGTATAAGCTAGCCAGCAAGGGTGCAGTATAGCGCCTACGAAACACACACTTCTCTAGTCTTTTTATTTTTTTTATTTTTTTTAGGCATCACTGCCCTGGTGGTGGGAGTAGGAGGCCCAGCCTTTGCTCCTGTGAGCAGGAATTGAACCTCCATCCCAGTGGGCCGCAGTCCCGCGCACAACCACTACGCCACCGGGGCTCAGCCCACTTCTCTAGTCTTTTAATGCTCCCTCTCCATGACCCCATTTCTGTCTTACAAATCTGGCTAGACCAGAGCATGTACACTGGTACAGATAAGAGCTCGTGACACATGGAATCCAGGCATGATAAACCCCTCAGTACCAATAATGAGATAGTTACATATGTAACTATGAAGGGAAAGAGAAGGGTAGGGGAGGAGGGGGAGGAAGGGGGAACCAATTATAATGATCAACGGTAACCACACATTCCAGGGGATGAGCAACAGAAATGTGGATGAAGGGAGATAGTGGAAGGTGTAAGATATGAATATAATAATAATTTATAATTTATCAAGGGATGACAAGGGTGGGAGGGTTAGGGAGAGAAGGAAAAAAGAGGAACTGATACCAAAGGTTCAAAAAGAAGAAAATGTTTTGAAGAGGATGATAGAAACCTATGAACAAATGTACTTGATATAATTGATGTATGGATTGTTATAAGAGCTCTAAGAACCCTCAATAAAATGACTTATAAAGACAAACAAAAAACCCAAAGTAAAAAAAAATTCGATATTACTGAAGGATACATACTTGGATGATAAAACTATCAAGGGTAAGAAAAATTTAGAATAAGTAAATGTATAAATATCAAAGTTTATTAGTGGTTGTGGTAGTTACATAAATTGGTGTCAGTTTGAGGAATCAGAGTGAAGGGGTGGAATCTATTCTGTCAATCAGGTATTAGCTTGATGACCTCATTTGGAGGCATTCAGGAGATAAATAGCTCAGTGGAGGCATGGGACACATGCTCACTCCCTGGGAGACACCCGTGTGAAGACACATGGAGAGAAGCTGATGGAACCAGACTTCTGGTTCTGTAGAAGCCACGTATAGAGACCCCTGCCAGTGCTGAAATGTTTACACCACCACTGTATCCACAAGACTTCCCACCCAATGGCCTGTGATCTTCCTGCATTTGGCATTATTGTGTGTGTTTTGTGAGTCTGAAGAAGAATTTATAGATTGTTATTGGATATATGTGCTAATATTGTGCTATTATCTGACCTATGGACTTGATCTGGACTGGGCTGGGATTTTTCTTAATATTCAATTGTTCTTGTATATAAACCTCTTTCTTAGACACATATGAGTGTGTCTATGAATGTGTTTCTCTAGTCTACCTGAATTAACACAAGTGGCCATTTAGAATGAAAGGGGTTTTGTCATTGATAATAAGAGTAATGAGTTTCTGTTAAGGTTAATGGAATAATTCAGAAATGTGCAGTAATATTGGTTGCACAGTCTGGTTGCAAAATCAGTATCACTGAAGTATATACAATATCTTTTCAGAGTATAAGATGCACCTGGCCATAAGTCACACCCAGTTTTCAGAGTAGGAAAACAAGAAAAAATATTTTGAATCAAATAGTACCAGTATACTAAAATGTTCTGGGGTACCACACGTTAGGACCATAAGAAACACCGTCATTTTTCTCCCACTTTTTTGGGGAAAAGTGCGCCATATGGTCCAAAAAATGTGATACGTAAAAATGGTAAATGTTTTATCTCTCTATTCATTGGAGTATTCCTGAAGTTCACTGGAAAGGGGAATTAAAAATATAAAGTAAAAACATATAAATTTTATTTTCAACATAAGTTTCATCAAGTTTAAGACACTACTGTAATCAGTGATACAAATCATTGAGTCTAAACTTAAAGAACTGAGTCCTGGGAATTTAGTCATTTGAATGCAGTCTCTTGTAGATTATTAAATGAAAAAAAATGAGTGGCTTTTAAAGTTGCTTTTTTAAAAAATTAGGATGCAAATATAATTTGGCTCTTCTGAAAGAGCCAAATCAGAACTGTAAGGTAGATGATTTCCCATCTAGACCCTTGTGAAATTTTACTTGTTTGATGAAAGGAAAGAGCTGGAGCATTGTTGTGGAGAAGGACTCTCTGGCGAAGTTTTCATGGGCATTTTTCTGTTAAAGCTTTACCTAATTTTCTCAAAATACTCCCATAAGAAGCAGATGTTATTGTCCTTTGGCTTTCCGGAAAGTCAACAAACAAAATGCCTTGAGCACCTATTGCCACAAAACTATTGTCACAAACTTTTCTCTTAACTGGTCCACTTTTGTTTTGACTGGATCCCTTTCACCTCTTGGTAACCATTGTTTAGATTGTATTTTGTCTTCAGGATCATCCTGGTATAATCACATTTCACTTCCTGCTACAATTCTTTCAAGAAATGCTTCAGGATCTTGATCCCACTTATTTATAATGTCCATTGAAAGGTATGTTCTTATCGGCAGCTGATCTGGGCACAAAAATTTTGGTATTCATCAAACAGAAAATTTGCTCAACTTTAATTTTCCAGTCAGAATTGTGCAAACAGAACCAAATTGAGCTATCTAGGGTTGCTGGCTATTGTTTTTGCTGCCAGTTGTTGGCTCTCTGCAATTAGGGCTTGGACAAAATGATTTATTTCCTCAAAGTCTGATGTGGATGATCCACCTCTTTAGGATTCATTTTCAACATATTCTCATCACTTCTGAAAAGAAGCTATCCATTTATAAACTGTCGGCTTCTTCGGGGCATTGTACCCATAAAAAACCAAGTGACTTACACAAATGAAAAAGCTAGATTCTCTGATAGAAGACTTAGCATTGTGAAAATATCAAGACTACATGAAGTGTCATGCAGATTTTGACTCATGGCAACCTTGAGTATATTGTAACATACATTAGGGTAGAATTATGATCTCCAAGGTTTGTAGTGACAGAGTTTTCAGAGGTAGATCATCAGGTCTTTCTTCTGATGTGACTCTGAGTAGATTCAAGCCTCCAGCTTTTTAGTTAGTAGCCAAATAAGTTAACTATCCACATTACTTAAGAACTATCCTAACTAAGCAGGTAAAGTAGATGACTATATTGTTTTGTATGCAGACTTAGCTCTAAACACAGTCCAGAAATTCACTCTACCTTAAATGAAATAAATTTAGCACCATTTTGTCATCCAGTTTAAACAAAGAACCCCAAATGAAAACTCCAACTTTAGGAAATAAAACTGAAAATATGAATGGTCAGTCTGATCTGTACTGCAGGATGGTGTATGAGATTACAATGAGAATGTTAGATATAATTGCAATCTTCATGTCCCTTTTGAAACACCAACACAGAGTTACAATGAGTTGGAATTGGCAAAAATATCAGGCTTGGATTTGGAAGATGCACAAATGTTAACAGGGCAAAAATATAAGACTACATGTGAGTACAATTAAGGGAAAATAGAATTGAATGAAGAAAGTCTGTTGTGTGATTTCTAAGGTAAGAAGAATTGGTTAAAATTGAAGTAGAAGGAAATTTCATGTATGGAATCTCTGATTTTAATTTTGAACATTTAAAATAAAAATGCAAACTTATTGCCATTGTGACCCTCTAGGATAGGCTAGAACTGCTATAAATCTTTATGGGAGTAGAAAACCACATCTTTTTCCAGTAAAGTGGCTGGTAGTTTTGAATGATTGACCTTGTGGTTAGCTGCCCAACATGTAGCCCATTATGCCAGTACCCTGGCTCCTAACGTGACTCAGTGAACCTTTGTGATCTTAGCTCTTAAGAAACCTCCCAGTTCTAACTCTATGATCAATTTAGTGTGAACTGCTAGTTTATTTTAGCCTCCACATCCTTCAGGAAACCTTTCTTGGCCACCTATTCAGCATAGTTATATGTCTCTTCTGTGATCTCCTTTGTCACCTCTCTATAATTGTCAATTTAATTAATGGCCTATTCATTCCCCCCCCACCCCAATATTGTAACCTTACTACAAGTGCACCAAGACTTTGGTGCACAGAAGCAATACTTTACTGTGCATTTGGTGAAGGTTAATGCAACAGTTTGGGTTCTTATTCAACAATTTGTATTCAAGGTATTTAGTGACATTGGATACATTCCCTACAACATGTGAAGTTCTCATTATGTTCAATCTGGTTGTTCTTTTTTACATAGCAAGTAGTTAGTAGATGTTTATTGACTATCAAGCTGATAATTTATAGATTTAAGGAAATACAAAGACCCCGATGGTGCAGTGGTTAAGTGCTTGACTGATAACTAAAAGGTCAGTGGTTTGAAACCACTAGCTGCTCCACTGGACAACCATATGGCAGTCTGCTCCTACTTATCCTCCCCTAGAGAGTAGTGGTTCTCAACCTTCCTAATGCTGTGCCACTTTAATATACTTCCTTATGTTTTGGTGACCCCCTCCCCAAACAACAACATTAGTTTTGTTGCTGCTTTATAACTGTAATTTTGCTACTGTTATGAATTGGGAGACTCCTGTGAAAGGGTTAAGAACCACTGTTAAAGAGTCATCATGAGCCAGAAACAACTTGATGGCATTGGATTTGTTTGTTCACTTTCATGTTAAGGACATGCATGAAAAATTACTTCACAGTTGGTGATGATTACACCAGTGTATCTACCTGACCTGCCATCACTGAAAAATATTGCTGGCAAGGAGTATAGGCAGAGTTTGGAAAGACACTTTTTTTCAGTTGTGCATCAGGGTCCAATTCTAGCAGCTAAATTCTCATCCTCATGCTCAGTCCAGTACTAATCTCTTTCTTTTAAAGCAACCCCTTCATGTCATACTATCTATACTTGGCCCTGTGCAGGTCAATATTTCTATTAATGATTAAAATGAGAAATAGATGTTTCATTTAATAACATCTACAGATGACATAAAGCTTGGAGAAATAGCTAATACTGCAGATGATAAAATTGAGATTTAAAATAATCTTGGCAAGCAAGAACATAGGTCCAAACCACAGGCTGAAAATCCACAGGGATATAAGCAAAGTTCTGTGTTTAGATGGAAAAAAAATCAATGGTATCATATATAAGCCTTGCTTCATGTTAGGACCCTTGTGAAACGTTTAGCGATTTCAACTGACCACTGAGGAAGTTTATAGGCATCATCAAAGAATCTCCTCAAAAGCAAAGATTTAAATCACAAAACAGCAGGTAAGGATGAGATTACCCCACTGCCCTCAAATCCGTGCTGACTCCAAAGTCTACACACTAGGACAGCAAACACAGTTTGATTGTGGGGTAAGAAACAGTATTAATATACCTAAGAGCAAAGGTGTCAAGTCCGAAGGGGGTAGATTGCAGAGACATAGCTAGGCATGGAAGGTGTGGTATGTGCCCTGGGAGCCACTTGAAGGGAAGTGTCACTGAGCAGAAGTGCGTCACTTCCATGCATAGACACCATCACAGTTTCCATTGCCAGCTGCCTTGAGAGATCACTCAGCAAGTTAAAGCTAATATTTCTATACGTGACAGTCTTCATGTGTCAAGGCAAACTGTGTGATCTTCTCTGTTGAGTGTAGAAAGATAAAAAAAACAAAACCCTGAAGGCAAAAAACCAAAACCAAACCACAAACAAATGACTCTGAGCAGATTACAGACCTCTTTTCATCAGTGAAAGCAGGAAAGGTTCAGTTAGAAATCCCCTGTAGCCCTGCAGTGCATTAAGTAAGAGATGAATGTGTGGACGGGCACAACCTCAGTGCATGCCATCGGTGCTCTTTTCTGTAGGTGAACTTCTGGCAGCTTGATATGTAAAACATGAGGAAGCCTGGCAAGGGCCCTTAGGCCTTAGGATCCAATTGACATGAGTCAGATGTTGGGAGCACAAGAATGTTATAGTCTGATGATGTCCAGCACATGGACCTGGGATTAGACAGCTGTCTTGACTATGTTCTTTGGGAGAAGTTAATAATGCTTTGGCAACCCTCATCTATAAGATAGGGAGAATCATGATGCTGACTGGTAAATCTGTGAGTATTAAATGAAATAATACATTATGGTGCTTGGCACTTTGTCAGGTTTTTAATTCTTTTAAGTGTCTTTTGTAAAACTTCCCAGATGATTAGAATCTGTTTCTTTTTTGTTAGCTGCAAAAAACTCAAAATTCCTGAATCTTTGACCCTGAAACTACCATCATAGCTATTTTAATAATAACCATGCCATTACAATAATACAGTGGGAACTAAACTGAGCACAGTGGAATGTTTATTAAATTATTAGAACCTGTACTTAAAAGTGGCATGTACAAACCATCATAAATGGATGACATCACTTTGAGAATTAAGGTGCAGCAGATTCAAACCATGGTCTTCTCAAGGGCCGCATCATAAATACATGGGAAAGCTGGACAATGAACAAGGAAGATGGGAGAATTGTTGTCTTTGAATGACAGTGCAGCTGAAGAATCTTGAATATACCGCAGATTGACAAACACATCTATCTTGGAAGGAGTCCATCTAGAATCCTCCTTAGAAGGATGATGTTGAGATTTTCCCTGCAGCCCGGTGGTCATGTTAATGCGAGGAAGCAGCCCCGAGGGAAGACCATCACGCTTGGTAGAGGGTCTGTGATCAAGGAAGAGTCTTAACATGATGGCTTGACATAGGGACTGCTGCAACAATGGGCTACAACCCGGGACTGCTTGTGAGGATGGTGCAGGACCAGTCAGTGGTTCGTTCTATTTGACTTGGTTACAATGAGTTAGAATGGACCCAATGACTCCTTACAACGACACATTCGGTTTAAGAATGGCTAAGTCAGAACTGTTGGAGAAGGACCTGTCTTCCATTTCTGGAGACCGGTGACGTGAAAGAAGAAGCGTGTTTGTTCACCTACACATTTGGAAGGATTCCAGACTGAAGAGAGATGGCCCAGGCCCCAGTCCTTGACTACAACACCAGGCAGCCTTCTGACAGGGAAGCCTTTGGGTCTCTTTGTATGGAAGCTTGGGCCCAGGCAAGAGTCTCGGGTTGTACAAACGGACAAGTGCTCAGCTCAGACAGAAAAGTTGTCGGGTTCATTCCATTTAGAGGGACCGTGGAATTAAAAAAAAAAAAGGTCCCTGACTTCTGAAAAATCATCCCGTGTAAGCCCTGTGGATCACAGTTCTCTGATGTACATGGCATCTTCAGAATTAACTTGATGGCAACTGACGTTAGGCCATAACCAAATAAATTTGTCAACCCCTATCTAGGTTTTCAGAACAATTTTATGATATAAATCAGATTTAGATTCAACCTTTATGGCAACCAGTGTTTGAAAGAGCGTGTCCCAAAACTACTTGCTTCTGAATCACCCCTCTAAGGTGTTTATTATGAATTCAGATACTCTGAACCGAGAAGGAGATAAATGCAGAACACAATGCAGGGTCATACACAATTATACAAATTCTATTTGATAGAGATTGATGGCCCTTCGGAGTCTGTGGCCCTTCGATACCCTAACTAAACCCACCTCCATGGATCAACTCTTAGTCAGACCAGAGATAGGCCTATAAAGTGGATACCTGGGAAGAATGAATTCCTTAGAATAATCAACCACATGAGACAAAAAGGGCAGCATTCTCCCCGAAACAAAGCTCAGAAGTCAGTCAGGGGAAGAAATGAAGGATGAACAGAATTAGAGTGCTTAGGGAGGAGTTAGGAGGAATGCTACATTACATTGAAGGGATTGCAACAGATGTCATGAAACACAATGTGTATAAACTGTTGAATGGAAAACGGATTTGCTTTACCAACTTCCCCCAAATCTCTAATCTCTCTTCTCTCTCACACCATTCACATGCCCAAGTCATATATCCAGAAATTCTGTTTCATTAAGTGTTGAATATGATCAGGAAATGGCTTCAAGAGTCTAGTCTTTTTCTACCGCCCTACTAAACTTTCTACAATAATTTTTGAAACTCTGCTCTTTTGATGACTATTTATTAATTCCAACCATGTGCCAGGCACTGTCTCAGAGGCCTGCAGAGACAATGGAGTAAGATTCTATGTCTATTGTTCACTGGAGGTTATAGGTAGTGAGGGGAGGGCCACATTTGTTAAACAAGCAAACCTATAAAAATCAGGAGCCCTATCAGACAGTGTGAAAGGCTCTGCCCAGAATTAAACCAGGGGCTGAGGTTGAGAGTGGCTCTTCTGGCTCAGAGTCCACTGTCTCAGGTGGTGCTGGGCATGAAGCCCCAAACTGAGAGGTGAGGCACCCCTCCTCCATCAAGTCAGGGGCTAACCTGCTCCAGGAAAGGGGCTGTCTAGCGCCATGAGGAGAGAGACCCTGTTGTGTCTGAGAGACAAAATCAAGCTCACTGTGGCTCCAATGACCAAGATGAGGGGGAGGTGGGGCATGAGGCTAGAGAGATACAGAGGCCAGATTATGGACTGTTTGAGACCCCTGAAAACATTTTAGTTGCACTTTAAATGACATGGTTGCCATTCAAAGTTTCATTTTTTTAATTTTAGTTCAAATGAGTTTGTGTGTGTTTTGAATATATATTTCCAATCATTTGCCATTGCAACATCCTTTACACATACAGTTTAATGACATGAATTATGTTTATCTGTATTCCAGGGTTTTAAGAAGGGGAAGATATAATCTGGTTTCTATTTTTAGAGGGTCCTTCTGGCAACTGCCTCCCAGTCCTCTAGGTGTGACTCCCAGCTGGTAAATATGCCCCAGAAGCACTGGAGATGCCTTGTAAGGGGCCACATCGCTCTTTTACTTTACGAAGCACTTGTGGACCCTTCTGTAATTTGATTTTCTCGGAAAATTGGGAGATTCATATTGCTATTAGTTTCATTTTGCTCATGTAGTAACTAAGGTTCATAAAGGAAGGGATTCATTCACATATTTTTTTTCCACATATTTTTAAGGGGAGACAGTTGAAACTAGGGAAATTCTACATCAAAATTAGAATTTCTTGCTTTGAACAAAATGCAGCTCTGTCTCCTTGATCCCAGGTTCCTATGGGTAGAGTGATTCAGAGTTATGAAGGGCTTCTGTTTAGAATGGGACCCCAGGCCTCCCACACCAGGCCGACCTTAGTCTTTTCATTATTTGCTTATCCCTCAATGCATCTGAGTTCCAGAACTCTGTTTTCAGGTGTCCTCAGCCTGCATTTTTTTTTTTTGGGGGGCATCACTGCTCTCCGGTAGTGGGAGTAGGAGGCCCAGCCCCACTGCTGGAATTGAACCTCCGTCCCAGTGGGCCGCAGTCCCGCGCACAACCACTACGCCACCGGGGCTCAGCCCCTCAGCCTGCATTTTTTTTTTAACCTCTTAAAATCCCTTTCCTCGGTGCCTAGAAAATCTATTCCCCAGAAGAGAGAGAGGGAGCTTGGTGCAGCCTCCTTAGCCTTGCCTTTGACCCTGGGCCATGAACTTCTTGCCCTGGCAGGTTAGCCCAATGCAATCTATGTCACATGAGAGTGTCTTTGAAGTGTGCTTTGAAATTTGCTTAGAAATTTCCACCCCATTTGCTCTGATTCTATCACGCATCTTCATTCTACCATGTACTTGAAATACTGATGTATCAGGAAAAATTCAAGTTCCTTCTAAACTTCCATATTACTTCATATACCAGAGGTCTGGTAAGCATACTCCAAACTTCATGATTTTGAGTATGCTTTGAGAGCATTTTATAGTGTCATTCACATTCTCTGGTGGGGATGGGTGTAAGGCTCATAAACTGTTACGAACTACTGGCACCAGGACTCCAAGGTAGAGTGATCAGGATCAGAAACTGGCTCAGCCAGTTATTAACTCTGAATTCACCACAATTTCCACTCTTTGGATTCCCCAGAGAAACAGGCTCATTCATGCTGGCTTCTGCAGCAAGGACTGAAATGCGACAATATAAAGAAAGTGTGTAGCTGCACCATGATAAACCAGGTGCCTTTTATGTGACCGTGAATCACAGCCACCTCATGCATATCAGGTAGAACTGCCCTCCATAGGGTTCTCAGGGACTGGTTTTTTAAAAAATTAAATTAGAAAAATCATTTTATTGGGGGCTCATACAACTTTTTTTTTTTTTTTTTCACAATCCATACATCCATCCAGGCACATTGGTATCTTTGTTGCTCTCATCATTTTCAAGACATTCTCTTACTACTCGAGCCCTTGGTATCAGCGCCTAATTTTCTTTTTTCCCTCCTTCCCTCCCTCCCTCCTTCATGAAGCCTTGATAATTTATAAATTATTATTATTTTTCCATTTTTTTGCATCACTGCCCTCTGGTGGGAGTGGGAGGCCCTGCCTTGCTCCTGGAGAGCTGCTGCTGGATTTGAACTGCCAAGTCAGTGGGCCACAGTCCCGCACTCCACCACTACGCCACTGGGGCTCAGCCATATTTTTCCATGTTTTGTGCTGTCTGATGTCTCCCTTTACCTTCTTATCTGTTGTCCACCCCCTGGCAGGGATCATAGGCAGATCATTGTGATGGGTTCCCCATTTCTCACCCCCACAACTTCCCTTTACCTCCCTGGTATGGCTACTCTCAATATTGGTCCTGAGGAATTATCTGTCCTATCTTCTCTGTACCCATGTACATGGTCTAGTCTAGCAAGATTTGTAAGGTAGAATTAGGGTCTTGATAGTGGGGGTGGGGGAGAAGTACCAGAGAGTGATTTTTAAAATTTATTTATCTTTTGAAGTAGAATGATGACTTTTTTCTGAGGCACCTCTTGGGGCACTCAAACTTTGATCCTTTTTAAGATGTCATTCAGTGTTTATACCACCACCCAAGTCTCCTGGGAACACAGTGCTACTGTTAGGTGCTGTTGGATCAGATCCAGCACATAAAGATCCTATGCACAGCAGAATAAAACATTGTGTGGCCCTGCACCATTCTCACAAGTATTCCTATGTTTGAGTCCATTGTTCAGTCACTGTGTCAGTCCATCTTGTTGAGGGTCTTCCTCTCTATCATGGCCTTTCCACTCTACCAAACCTGATGCCTTCTCCAGGCACTGGTCTCTCCTGACCATATGTCTAAAATACATGAGACAAAAATCTCACCACTTTTGCCTCTAAGAAGCATTTTGCCAGTACTTCTTTCAAGACAGATTTATCTATCCTTTTGGCAGTTTCAGGGTATTTTCAGCACCACAGTTCAAATGCACCCATGTTCTTCATTCTTCCTTATTTAATGTCAAACTTTCACATGCATACGAGAATGAAAATATCATGGCTTGGGTCAAGTGTACCTTAGACATCAACACAATAGTCATGACTAAATGGCAGGAATGACTCATACCTGGTTCTGGGTCTGCCTTCTCCAGATGAATCCTAGATACCCATGATACCTCCTTTCCAGAGTCAGTCATTTCTAGAGTAGGGACCATATTAAGAGCCCTTGCTCTATCATGGCCATGTGGTTGGTCTGGAATGGATCTTGCTGCTGTAAGACCTGGGATCCATTGCACCTGAACTGTTTGGTGCTCATCAGGATGCAGTTCCTTTTAATATCTAGTAATCTAACCTTTTGTACAGTCCTGTGGGTTAGGCATTGGGTTAGGTCAGAGGTTCAAATCCATCAGTTGCTCTGCAAGAGACAGCTGAAGCTGTCTGATCCCAACAGGACTTAGAGCCTATGTGCTCCAGTAAAGTTGCAGCCTCAGAAGTCTAAAGGGGCTATTCTTCTTTGTCCTTTGGGGACAGTATGAGGCAGAATCAGTTTGATGGCAGTGAGATGAGGGATCAAGGGTTTGTGCTGTCATTGATGGCAAGTGTTTCGAACAGAGCTGCCAGAGTTAGCAGCTATACTTAACTCCAGCCCCATATCTCACCCAAATTTGCCTGGCTGCTTCTTCTGAGTGGCTTGGACTTGGTTCCTATTTTAGCTGCCCTGTGCTAGCATCGTACTTCAAGCAGATGCATCAGTGCTCCATGTTGACCATTGCTCTTGCCTGGAAATTAGGGCTACAATAATTCACTCCTAAAATTTGCATGCTTTGGATTCTGTCTTGAAAGATGAATTACTCTTACTGTAATGTAATAGGATGAGAGTGTAAAGCTGATATCAGTAACACGAGGCTATTCTCAATTGCTTGTTTTAAAGCACAAACAGAACAGGCTGATTGTGTATGGACAGAAAGGCTCATCTACCAGAGGGTTTATGTGTCATCCTGTTTGATTTTGGATTAAAATCGCTCAGGAAACTTATGACTGATGAGGGTCCCTAGAGTCTACAACCCACAGCCCCTGTTTTCGTGGGTCCTGAGTGGCACTGGAAGCCTGCATTTTTCATAAGGATCTCAGGTACTTCTATTGCAGCTGCTTGGTTGATTCGCTCTTGAGAATTACTTGTCTACATGTTCGTTCAAGGTCTGTTTTAGTCTCCAGCATGAAGATTCCAGAAGGCACATAAAGCTGGGAAAGTAAGAAAGGAAGGTTCTACTGCCTCAAAGCATTTGTGAAAAAACCACACCAAGTCACTCTTACTGCAGGCTTGGTATAGAGTTTAATCCAAACGGTGTGCTAGATATGGCTACTTTACACAACCTCAGAATGATTGATGCCCATGTCAGAAGGTATGAGAGCATTGGTGGGGCAGAGGTTAAAGCAATTGGTTTTACTTTAAGGTCAGCTGTTCAACTTCACCAGCCACTTGGTCTGAGAAAGGTGTGGCAGTATGCTTCAGTAGAGATTACAGCATTGGCAACTCTTGGGTCGGTTCTCCTATGCCCTAGAGTCATGGTTCTCAATCTTCCTAAGCCATGCTTTTAAACTATTCCTCATGATGTGGTGACCCCAAAACCATAAAATTGTTTTTGTTGCTACTTCATAATTGTAATTTTGGTACTGTTATGAATCAGGTAACCCCTGTAAAAGGGTCCTTCGCTTCCCAAAGGGGTCACAACCCACAGGTTGAGAACCACTGTCTTAGAGTGTTGCCAAGAGCCTAAATCTACTCCACAGCAGCGAGGTATGTTATATTAGAAAATGGGATCACATCAAAAGTTCTCATGGCTGAATATGAGAACACCTGTATTCACTCCACCATGGCTTTCAGCTGCTCACTCTGGGAAGAGCTTCTGGATAGATGGTCCAAGTCACCTGACTATAAATTAGCTTCAGGATCAGCTGGATTAGTGTTGTCAGATACCATGAAGTTGATCTGACCAGTGGCAATCCTGAGTGTGTCAGAGTAGAACCGTGTTCCCAGGATCTCCAAGGCTATGAGTGTTCGGAAGCAGATTTCCAGGCCTGTCTTCTGAGTGACCCACAAAGACTGTGGGAGAGCAGTTTACACAGGAGTCTACTGGGGCAAGATGGGTAGGTGACACTTATTTGTAAGAAAGCACTGTCTCCCTCCAGTTTTCTTAGCCCTCAAACTTAAACAGTGGTCTGAGTGGCTTAAAGAAAAAAAGAAGGAAAGTGAAATTGAAATGGACTTGGAGTCTTGTGACAAACAAGTTCATTTCAAACAATAACACCCTCCCCCCCCCCCCCCCCCCAAAAAAAAAAGGAATACACTGTCTATAGTAGCTAAACTCTGTCATGGGCTAACTAGAATTTGAAAATTGCTAAAATAAGAAGCATCCTTTTAGGGGAAGACCTAAATCTTAGAGTCATCCACCTTAGAGATAAAATGCCTCCCTCATGTATTTACCCAGGAAATTCTGGGATTTGTTGGAAAAGCCAATTAGTGTCAAAGAGGCTGTGGGTGCTGCATGTCGAAAGACATCTTCCCATTGACACATGTTTAATTTGGCCTCGTAAGGTGTATGAAGTGCGGGCATTTAATTTGTTTGACAGGCAAACCCAAAGCACCTTCTGTAACACTGTACTACAGTCTCCCGACTCCCATCACATGCTATGCATGGTCCAGGAGTCCGCATTAAATAAGCTTTGAGTCAAAACACAAGTTTGACAAAGGCCCGTTTTAATGAAAAGGCACAAACCAATATCCCTGAAGCCTGGCGGGGGCGCAATCTATACCCGCCCCTGTCCTCAGGGAGGTTTTTCTCTTTCTGAAGAGAGGGGACCCGTGCTTTGGGACAGGCACGTGGAATTCTTCATGGAGTCCTGCAGTGCCTGGTGGTGCTGGCCTCCCTGAGCAGTGCCTTCCCTCCAACAAAGCTGGCTGGCTGCCACAGTATCAATTATCTCTAGCTGAGACAGTAATGATCTGGGATACCACTTTTTCAATATTACGTTTTAACAAAGTAGAATTAGGAAACCCTACAAAATTCATGCACTTTGACATTTAGCACATTAATATCCAGCTGTTCATAAATCAGCTATATCCATCATGCTTTTCTGCTTCAAGGCATGCTAAGTGACTATTCTTGAACAGTATGCTAAAGAGCCCCGAGGTGAGTTTTGTGCTGCTTCCTGTCATCTGCTCAAGCAAGCCTGTTTCCATGAAGAGAGAATCAAGCTCTTAGAGGATATAAGAGATGATGCAATATGACATATTAATAATAAGAAGTAATAAGAAACTGAAAGGAACCCACCCAAAAAAAACCCTACAAAACCACAGATTCAAAAAAACCCCAAACTACGAAATCACAGATCCAAGGAGTTTGGTGCTTATGCTCCATCCTTAAGAACAATTAGTTCTTACATCCTGGCCCTGCTCAGGAAGGACCACAGAAGACGAGGGTGCTATAGCAAAACCTGATAATGAAATTAGAGATGCCTGGCTGGTAAGTAGAATAGCATCTGGGCTCTTCAAGACTTGTCTCCAAACAAGCTAAGTTCACAGGGAAGCAGTACACCCCCATTAGTCACTGAAGGATTGGAATCCATATGATCTGAAGTTAAAGAATGGATTAGTATCAGAGCCTAAGTTGTGAGAGTCCATTGTGCAGATGGCAGTGGGAGCCCAAGATTCATGTGTGGAACTAATAGGTAATCAGCCTCCAGAGACCTCCCCATTGAGGGATGGTACCATTGAGGGATGAGAGGAAAGTGATCACCAGGCAGATGCTTGGGAGAGGGGAGTTTAGAAGATCAAAGGCATAAATCTGACTCGAACGGTTAAAACTTTGTCAGCAGATTCCCCCTATGCTGCATGCGGGACCTGATCAGATTTCTAAAATTTTCTGTATGTTTGGTTTTATTGTTAGGTTTGGGTTTTGGGTTCACATTAGGTTGTATCTCAGAGGTATTGTGCCATTGAAGGTCATCCTCTTGAAGTTGTGCTGTCTGATTCTCCATTTTTAACTATACGAAACCCAGGATTGGTGAATCTACAAGGACAGCAAGAAGAATAAGGGTTTTGGGGGAAGGGGGTACACTGGAGGGGTTGCTGGGATAAAAGGAAGATGATGTCAAGGAGTCAATGGGGATGGATTGTGGTGGCAAGCATACCATTCTACATGACGAGATTGAACTATGTAAGGCTATGATAGTAATGGTATTAAATCCTGATTGATGATCAGTTTTTCAAAGAGAGGGGATGCAATAGGCTCTGTCTAATCAGCTTCAGGGATCTGTCTCCAGCATCGTCTACTCCAAACATCCAATGTCTCCTAATAGGGCCCTTTCTTCCCTGCCCACCTCCCTCTCTGCCTTTGTCCTGGTTTTGTTTTCTGTTCTAGAGACCTCAGCCTCCTGGATTGAAAGCTCCATGTGCTATCTTACCCCAGGACCCTTGAAGGGGAGAGCTGGGAAATCCCTAGACCCTCAGTCTCCTTCCATTGATTTCTGTGTCCACTTATTTAATCAACAACTACTTAGTGACTTATATGTGCCAACCAATTCAGCAAATGAAACCAATTAATGAACCCTCAGAGACCTTACATCCTAATTGGGAAATGCAGAACAAGTTATTCAAGTAATTTATCTGGTTTATCCCTATCCAGTTAAACCACTGCTGATGAGTTGATTCTAACTCATAATCACTCTGTGGGGCAGAATAGAACCCCTCCGTAGGCTTTCCAAGGCTGTAAGTATTTACAGAAGCAGACTACCACATATTTTTCTTGTGGTGTGACTAGGGGGATTAAATGGTTTCGGTGGGCAGCCAAAGGATTTTACCACACCACCACCAGGGTTTCTATATGGTATACTAGTAGATACTATTTGAGGTGCAAAAATAGAGAAGGACAAAGACTATGAAAAGTTCTGTGTGTCTGGTGGGAGTGTGTGATTTGCAATGTAAAAATATGATGGTAGGTAACATTATATGAATTCTTGGTTGTGCTTAGTATTCAGCTCCAAAGAACTTCTTCAGGAATATCTTCCACACTAGATCTATTGGTGGGTTTCTAGAACATAGATCATTTCTCTCATAATCCCTAGTACATTTCATTTTTGCATCTAGTGCCTTTTGTAATTACATACTCTTGTAGTTATTTATTAATGAATGTGCTGTCCACCATACTGTAAGACCCATGAAACTCTGGATGAAATCCTTTCTGATTCTTTTCAATCTCCACGATAAGCTCATGGTAAGTTAGTCTACGCATACTTATTTGAATGCATGAAAGAACATTCACAGTGCAGACAAAAATGTATATCTAGGCTGAATGAAGAGCATCCATGGAGGTAGGGAGCGTATACATTCTTTTAGCTCGGAGGTTCCACACACACACAAACCGTTCTTTGGAGAAAACATCTTTTTGCAGTTTGTGCTCGCTGATAATGTCTTCCCTGGGTCCGCTATATGGAGGGCATGGGTGCCTAAGCCAGGCTACCTGGTTCAGATCTTACCTCTGCCACTTACTTTGTGGTATTATTGTCTCTCTGTTTCCTTAACTGCAACATGGGGATGAAATGATAATAGTGCTGATTCACTAGAGCTGCCATGAGGAGCACACACATTAATGTACCTAAGGTCCTTTGAGGAATACAGATATATAGTAAATACTGTCAGTATCATGGATACTATTACTAGCTTCCATACTTCTTGCTGCAACTCAGCCATTTCCTTATGTGGCTGAAATCCTTTTAAAGTTTGGTTTCTTCCTAGAGACAGAAGATCTATCAATTCCAGGTTGAGCATCATTTTCTTTAACATAAACCAAAGAGTATGGTCTGTGGTCCCTTTCCAATGTCGTTGGCAACTGGAAGTTAAACTGGAGCTCTTGATGGCTAAGAAAACGGTTTGGGAGGGGACAAACCTGTCAGGGTGCAGTGTAGCAATGATGAAACATATAATGTTTCTCAAGCTCCCCTCCACCCTCCAACTATCATGATTCCACTTCCTTACAAATCCAACTGAACCAGAGGGTGTATACTGGTGCAGATAGGAAATGGAAACATGGGGAATCCAAGACAGAAGAACCCCTCAGGACCAGTGATGAGAAGGGCGATATTGGGAGGATGGAGGGGAAGTGGGGTAGATAGGGAGAACAGATTGCAAGGATCTAAATATAACCTCCTCCTTATGGGATGGACAGTGGAAAAGTGAGTGAAGGGAGATGTCACATGGTGTAAGATAAGACAAAATAATAATGGTTTATAAATTATCAAGGGTTCATGGGGGAGGTGGGCGGGAAGAGAAAAATCAGGAGCAGATACCAGGGGCTCAAGCAGAAAGCAAGTGTTATGAGAATGATGAGGGAAACAAATGTACAAAAGCACTTGACACAATGGATATATGTGTGGATTATGATAAGAGCTGTAGGAATTCCTAGTAAGGTGATGCAATAGGGAAAAGAAAAAGGAAACAGTTTCAAGCCCTGGCTTTGCCACTGGCTGGTTGAAAGACCTTTAGCAAAATATGAATAATTCCATATAGTGAACACTGATAATGGCTCCCTTTCATGATTGTCCTGCAAATGTAGGGAGATGTTCATGAAGGAAGGTTTGTTCTACCCTCTCTCACCTCTGCTTTGCCCAGGGACCAATCCATACATCGGGAACTCATGTCCACATGCCTGAAGGCACTCAAGTTAGTGACAGAGGTCAGTGCAATAAGAACAATGTTCATTTATTAGGACAGAATCATGGAGAAACAGTTTTTGCTTTTTCAAAAAGTTTTTTGAAATCTTCCATTAAAAAAATCTTCTTTTCTTCCAGTAAAATATACAGAAGAAAAATTACCATTTTAATAATTTAAAGTATATGTTTAGTGAGGTTAATTGCATTCACTAGAATATGCAATCAGCACCTCTATTTATTTCTAAAAATTTTACATCTCTCCAAACAGAAACTCAGAATTCACAATAGCTCCTCTTCCCCCAGCCCCTGGTAACCACTGATAAACTTTGTCTCTATGCATTTGCCTACTCTAGATCTTTCATATAAATGGAACCAGGCAATGTTTGTCCTTATGTGTCTGACTTATGTCACTTACTATCATATTTTCAAGACTCATCCATGTTGCTACAGGAACTGAATTTCATTTCCCTTTCTGGAGGAATAATACTTATTGTATGAATTAATACATTTTGATTATTCATCAATTGATGAATACCTGTAGTGTTTTCCCTTCTTTGGATATTAAGAACAATACTTTAGTGAATGCTGGAGGACAGAATGACATTTTTAATACCAGAAATGCAGGAATTCAGTGAGAATAAACCAAATAGCCAACCTACGAATTAGCTAGAAATGCCACACCAGATATGAAAAAATCACAAAGTATTGTTATCCCGCAATACAAGATCACTTTGTTCTAACAAAGTGGCATTCTGTGATGCTCATCTCCGCGCCGCCCCCCCCACCCCACACACACATGATTGCTGAAGGCAAAATGGGTGCATAAGCAGATGTGGTGAAGAGAGAGGATCATGCCTGGCTATTAAAAGGTACAATGCCTGGGGTCTTAAAGGTTTGAAATTAAACAAGCGGCCATCCAACAGTGAAGCAACAAACCCACATGGAAGAAGCACACTAGCGAGTGCAATTGTGAGGTGTCACTGAGACTGGGTAACAGGCATCAGAAGATTCACAACGAATAGTAAACAAACAAGCAAACAATAATGCATCGGTGAGAATGGAATGGAGTTGGAGCAGAGACCCAACACTGTGGACAATGGAGCATCCTCCCACAGAGGAGGTGCAGGGAGAGGGTGAGTCAATCAGGTGCACTAGAGCACTAATGGGTCGCGCAATATTCCTCTGATTCCTTGAGGCCTTCTCACCCTCCACCCCTAGCCCCCACCTCACTATCATGACCCTAATCATGCCTCCCAGTCTAGACTAGGCGGGAGCATGTACATAGGTACAGGCAAGAGCTAAAACTCACAAGACATGGAACCCAGGAACAGGAATGGGAAAGAGATACCAAAAGGGTAGCAGGAAGTGGGGGAGAGGTGGGAGGAAGGAGGTACCAATTGCAGTGAATGGCACATAACCACTACCACCACCACCACCTCCACCCCACCCCAACCCCCATCCAGGGGGAAGAACAAAAGAAACCACAGGGAGGGAAAGGGAGACAGCAGTTGGTGTGAGACATGAAAATAATTAACAGTCTGTCATCTATCAAGGGCCTTTGAGGGTTGGGTTGGGAGGATGGAAGGAAAAAAAAGAAGAGCTTATCCCAAAGTAAGGTCTAGAAACGAAAGATGGAATATATGTTGGACACAACTGATGCATGGTTTATAACAAGAGTTGTAAGAGCCCCCAATAAAATGATTACAAAAAGAAAAGAAAAAGGTAGATGAAGGAAAACAAAACAATAACAACAACAACAACAACAACAAAAGAAATGCTAGGGTTCCAGCTTGCCCATCCATGGGTCTATCTATTCCAAACACACCATGTGCTTACACGTGCCTCTGTGAGCAAGTTATCTCAGTAACAATACACGTGTCTTAGTCTTGTTAGAATGCCTTCGAACACAAGTCCCGTCAAAGAAGTGGTTTCCAAAGGGGTCGGCTGGGCCAGGGTAAGTCAAGGCAGAGAGATCAGCTCAAAAGGTACAGTGACAAATTTTATGAAATATGAAAGGGTAAACTATGCAAAATCTCACAGGGATTTGTGAGGAAGAACTTTTAAGAGAAACGATAAGTTGTGTTGGTGAGAAGAAGGTTGGGAAAGCTGTTCTCTATCATTGCTTTCAGTGTTTTCAACTTGACTGTGGACTAGTTCCTTCTCATGGGTCAGGTGCTGTCCTCAAAGAATTTCATTGGGAATCCTGGACCTCTGGACCTCAACCCTGATCTTGCTCCTTCAGACTTTGTGTTCCCCCAAACTCAAAGACCATCAAAATGGTTCCCAATTTGAGTTCTTTTAAGGATGCCAGAAGTTCCATTTTTGATGTGGTATGAAAGGAAGAGCGTGAAATTCTCTGCAGGGGAGGGCTGAAGAGATAGAGATGCTGATTTCAGAAATCTGTGGGCCTAGACGGAGAATGTGTCAAGGAGCGGTAGGTTCACATCATGGTGTCTTACTTAAAAAACAAGTCTGTGATTTTATAGCAACACTTTCTGACTTTTCAGCATCCTTTGTGGGTTGCAAAAATATTTAATAAAATATTTCCTACTGTTGATGAAAGCATTAGTTATGGTATTTGATGGTAAAAAGAGAATCTTTTCTCAATATTCACAGTGAAATCACTTACTTCTAATGGGGAATCCTTTCATGCGGGCTATGTGTGACGAAAATGAAACTAAGTCCCAAACATTTCCTCTGGCATGTTCTGCTGTGCATATTCTTGCCATAAATAAAAAAGCAAGAATTACACTTATAACAACAAGTGCACACAAGAAGGAAATGTTCTAAAATTGATTGTGGTAATGATTGGACAACTCTTCTTGACATGATTGAACTACTGAATTGTATGATATATGGATAAAGTGGTATTAAAAATGTTCCAAAGAAAACAAAAAAGCATTTCCTTCACACACAGAGAGGGAACGTAGACGACCCACCCCCCCCACCCGCCATCTCCCTCCTTCGTGGATATTTTATTAGCCTTCCCTATTGGTTTTGGACAACTGTTAATTTACAAAATATGCTTTTCAATAGGTCACCGTTAAAGCCTTCAAAGGATGCTCTGCATCAAAGGGACTGGTTTCAGTCCCCAACTCATTCCTTTCTCCATGTGTGGGGATTCTGACTAGCAAATGTTTGTTGAGGGGCCCAGCTCTCACGTGACAGCCTCAGAACAGCTTCTCCAATGCCCTTGGTGCTCGAGATGGCAACTAAACGGAGGGTCCATGACTCTGATGTTACAGGTTTTATGTTATGTGTGAGCACGGACCAAGTTCGCAGAGGGCAGCCTGTTGTTCACCACGGGTGGCAGCAAAATTAAGGGATTTACTGTCTACCTAGAGGCTTAAAACATGAAATCCAGATGTGAGGAGCCCTCGGACACCGATCCCTAGGGAATCTTCCTGCTAAATCTACTCATTCTAATCCAGCTGACATTCCTTACTTGACAAATGTTCAAGCTAGTCACTGTTGTTCAAGTCAGTGCCTTTGATGGTGCTTCATGATCTATGAAACAACACTTGGCATTCAGGGCTGGTTCTGGTAGGGATCTTCCTTTCATGGACAGCTCTACTGCCTTCCCCCCCTTCCTTCTGCCTCTGAAAGCTAGAGTCTAAAGTAGCATCATGCTGTCATGCTGCTTCTACTGTCTGACACATGGACTGTTCTTGGACAAGCACTGCTTGATATCACACACACACGTTCTGGAGGCCACTTTTATTATACTCATTGTATAGATACTCACTGTATAGGTTCAGAGATGTCAACGTGATTTGTCCACATTTATGGACTAGTGAGTAGTAGAGATGTCATTTGAACCTATATCTCCCAAGTCCCCAGTGAGATCTTTCCATTATCCTATTATGCCTGCTGGTGGCCTCCCTCTGTACCCTTTCTCCGTGCGATAGCAAAATAAGGCCACCTCTCTCCATGTCAAGAACACCAGGCCCTTATCTCCAGAAACTGTGAATGTGAAATCTTTCATGGAGAAGGGGAATTAAGATTGCAGATGGAATGGAGGTTGTTAAGTGACCACCTAGCTCAGAAGCAACAAAGCCCTCATGGAAGAAGCACAGCAGCCTTTGTGACCATCAGCATCAAAGAACTAAAAATTATATCACTGTAAATGAGGGGGAGCACAGATTGGGAACCTAAAGCCCATCAATAGGTGAAAAGACATCCTCTTGCAAAGGGGTCGCAAGGTGGAGATAGCCGGTCAGGGTGCAGTGTGGTAGCAATGAAATGTTCAACTTTCCTCTAGTTCTTAAATACTTCCTCCTACCCACGATCATGGTCACAGTTCTACCTTAGAAGTCTGGCTAGACCAGGGGATGTACACTGAAGCCGGAAGCATGGGGAATTCAGGACAAGATGATCCCTTCAGGACCAGTGGTGACAGTGGTGATACCCAGAGGGAGGAGTAGAAAGGGATAGCCAATTGCAGGGATCGACATATGGTCTCCTCACTAGGGTATGGACAGCAAGAGAGTGGGTGAAGGGACACGTCGGACAGTGGACGATATGACAAAGTAATGATAACTCATAAATTATAAAGGGTTCATGGGGGAGGGGGAATGGGGAGAGAGGAGAAGTATAGGGAGCTCATGCTGAGGGTCTAGTTGGAGGGAGCATGTTTTGAGAATGATGATGGCAACTGGTGTGCAGATGGGTATGTGCACAAATGATGTATGTGTTGATTGTGATAAGAGTTGTATGATCCCCCAGTAAAATGATTTAATATTAAAAAAAGAATGGTGGTTGTTATCAGTTAACTTAGGAATAGTGGACTATTTCATCCTGGTGGGCTTTTGTAATCACAAGGGTCGTTAAAAGTGGAAGGGGGAAACAGAAGAGGAGAATCCCCGGAGGGAGATGTGACAAATAAGGATGGTTCCAGGGGCACAACACTGCTGACCTAGAAGACAGAGAAAGGGACCATGAAATATGGGTCTCACACTTCCTGCCATCGAGTTGATGCTGAGTCATAGCGACCTGATTGGACAGGGTAGAATTGCCCCTGTGAGTTTCTGAGTATAACTTTTCACAGGATAGAAAGTCCCTTCTTTCTCTCTTGGAGCCACTAGTTTTAAAGTGCTGACCTTGCAGTTAGCAGCCATCAGCTATAAGGACTCAATAAATGTTTGTGGAATGAGTAAGTGACTGTCTAAATGAATAAAAGGCAGACAGGTCTTCAGCATTTCCTCGTTTCTAACTCTATAAAAAGGTAGTTTGGAAGTCCTAGAACTAACTACACTATTATATTCTGTAATGGATTAGCGCTAGCCAGGGAGTGACAAGATGTCCAACAACTAATGAATTAAAACTTTACTTTTGCATATCCTCTTTCAGAAATGAGAGCAGTCCTTCAAGTGACTTGAAGAATAGGCTTCTGTAAAAGTGTACTACAAATATGTAATTAGACTCAATTCATGAAGTCGTCTTGATGAACGGCTATCTTTAAGGGAGTTTGATTAAATTATGAAAATGCCTTTCTGATGATAACAGTCAGTCTTGTTTATTATATGTGTACATGAATGCCACCCACAGTTTTGAGATTTGAAGGCCGTTGACCAACACAAAGATATAGAGGGTTGCAGCCTGCTACTTAAGAGTGGAGAGCCTGGTGGTTGAGTTTGAGAAAATCAACACTTCAAAATAACTTGTACAGGTAGCCATAGACTGATAGAAATAAAAATCTTGAACCATGCACTTCCTTCTCTCACTAAGTCATTTAGAAAATATTCATTTAGCATCTACTGTATGTCAGGATGTTGGCAAGGCCCTTACTACTAATTGACTGCCATTGAGGCAAATCAGACTCACAATGATCCTATGTGACAGAGTAGAACTGCCCTTGTGGGTTTCCAAAACTGTAAATCTTTTTTTTGTTGTTGTTTGTTGTTGTTTTTTTGGCATTACTGCTCTCCAGTGGGAGTAGGAGGCCCAGCCTTGCCCCTGGAGAGCTGCTGCTGGATTTGAACCACCAACCCAGTGGGCCGTAGTCCCACGCACAATCACTACACCACTGGGACTCAGCCCCTAAAGCTGTAAATCTTTATGGAAGTAGAACGCTTCACCTTTCTTCCAAAGAACAGCTGATAGTTTTGAACTGCCAACCTTGAGGTTAGCAGCCTGACATGTAACCCACTAGGTCACCAATGACAATGCATTGGCAACTTATATGCTAGGTACTGGAAAAAGAATAGAACATGCTATAGATTTTATGCACTAATATATGTTAAATAATAATAATTTATGATTTGCATGTGTCTGCTTCCCACACAAACCCAGAATACCTCGTCTTCTTTCAATAGATAAGTAGACTTAAATCAACCCACTCAGCCCCAGCAATAAACAACAATCAAGGACAAGAACATCTATTTATCAAGCGATATGAAGTTTATGTTGTGCTATCCTTTTGTGGTAAGTACTGGGGACACAAATGTACCTACAGGGAGCTTGCAGCTCTAGTATGAGAAACACACACACAAACCATCAAAAATAAAATCACAGACTATTCCGCAGAGTGTCCCCAGGTAATATAAATGATTAAAGGGTTTGATAACAGGAATGTTGTTTGTTTGAGCCTACCCACAAACTCGTTGGAAGAAATGCCTAGTGTTTTACTTCCTTTCAAGGATACATTCTGTTGTGACACATGGAGTCAGGGTTTACACACTCCAGCTTGTTCTGTGCACTGTGGTGAGACAGGTAAATGCCGGCTGCTAGAGGAATACACAGAGAGAAGTTCCCACCCAGTGCCAGCAAAGCTTCCTGCCACTGATCCTGTCCACATCCCTGTGAGGACCCAGTGGCCCTCGCCACAGGGCTTGGGCATGTGACTGTTAGAAATGAGAAAAAAAATCACCAGTAATTTTTATGACTCAGAGTAGCTCTGGATGGAACTCTGAAACTCTGCCTGTCTCCTGTCCTATGCGGCAGGTTGCAGGCAGGACTATCTCTACTGGGTAGGTTGGGAGAGAAAGAAACCCCACTGCAAATGGACAGTCCTGGTGAGTGCAGAAGGAACCCTGGTGGCACAGGGGTTAACCACTTGACCACTAATCGAAAGGCCAGTGGTTTGAACTGTACCATCCATTCTATGAGGGAAAGGTATAGCAGCCATCCCAGAAAGATCATAGCCCTCTAGCCTGTCCTAAGTATTCCCTGACCCAGAAAAGACTGCCTTGCAACAGGCTTGGATTTGCGGTTCGAATGGAGGTGCCACTCAGTGGCAGTGTTCTAAAAGCTGAGTTCAGGGGCTGACTTCCTGCAGGAGTGTTCAGAACCCACCTGGGGCATCTCCATGAAGCCCATTCCCAGGGCGGTCTGAGTGGAGAGGACTGCTGTCAAAGGCAGTACCTGCATCACAAGAGCCACAGGATGTTCAGCTAAAATGTCCTTCTTGAAATAGAGACTGTATTTGCTTCCATTTGTTTCACCTACAGTCTCTGAGTGCTGCAGCAATAAAAGGCTAGTCCTGAAGCTTGATTCGATTATTTGCCAAAATGACTACTGAACTACCCATAGCAATGATATCCTTTAGCGTTTGTCTTGTGGTCACTAGCAAGGGCTCTCCACTGGCCATCACAGGAGGAGTTGAGAGTCAGACACACTTGGCCATGCAAGCACAGTTTGTATTTGAGGCCTTCAGTGAGATCTTTAGCAAAAGGCTTTCTTCTAGTCACTGTAGCTCTCAGCAACCCCTCTGCCCGTGGTCCCCCCCACCCCCCCGCCGCCCTGGAAGCTGTGCCATATATGTTACCTGCCTGGCTCTGGAGGGCATTTGAGGATGCAACCTTGGATCTCAGCAAGCTTGCTCATTTTGTGGATGAGACTAGGAAGCTAAAGCCCAGAGGGAAAGTGACTGGAATAGAGGTGATCTGGGACTGGGGTCTCAGAGTTTCCTTCCACCCCCCAGCTTGTCCTGTGATAGAGACTGCCTATTGCAACAACATGGTTAGTTCCATTTGGTGTGCCTGGGCTGCAGGAAGCTACCTTTGCTGCTGTAAGAATGAACCAATAATCTAGTTCAGGCAGAAGACTATGTCAAGGTGTCTGCAGTCAAGCAACTGCTTGACCTTTGATTTTGAGAGAAGACTCTTTACAAGGGATAGGCCCATGTCCTGCTGCCCTTTGGGGTGCCCATAGATTGGATCACAGAGCAGGGTTGGTTTGGCGGGAGAGGGCACATACAAGTCTCTTTGAAGAACTTGTGAGCCAGGGTCACGCCAGGATGTCTAGTTGCTAGCGCAGATGTGGATGCACGGAGAAGATTATGCGTTACGGCTTATCTTTTCCCCTCAGCTGGTGACTTTCAGTTATTCCCAGGGCTGATGGTGGGAGGCTGATGAAGAGGAATTGATCTAGTCACTTGACAGTTTTGATCTAAATGTGTCGGTTCCCGTCACTCCCCAAGAGTGGGGCTGGGAATGAGTGTGCGGTGGGGGAGGTGGGCTGATCAGGTTGAAATCCAGGTGAAAAAATAAAAAAGACCAACCAAAAACACATTGCTGTGGAATCCACTTCAACACCCAGCAAGCCTACAGGAGCAGTGTGCCACAGAGGGTTTCCGAGGCTGTAATCTTTGCGAAAACAGGCTGCTCCGTCCTTCTGAGGCAGCGTGCTTTCTGGTTAGCAGTTGAAGGCTTAACCACTGCACCACGAAGTCCAAGGAAGAAAGAGAAAATAAGCCCAAGTTGTCAAACACAAATTCATAAACATGTAGGACAGGTTGACTCTAAGTGTCCAAGGGACCCAAACCAAAAAACCCAAGTCCAAACCCAAATACCCAAACCCACTGCCACTGAGTTAGCTGATGATGATGCATAGTGACTTTGTCGACCAGGGTAGAACAAACCCTGTGAGTTTCCAAGAAGTCTGGTCTTTCTCCCAAGGAGTGGCTGGAAGTTTCAAACTATTCACCTTGGTGATTGTAGCTGAATGTATAGACATTACACCATCGGCGTACAACAAAGCCAGGTCAAATCCAATGTAAAATGGAATGATTTCCCACCCTGAAGAGTGACGGAGAGTCAGTCCATCTGCTAGAGAAGAGAGATGCCTGTCTCTTCTTTCAGGGTCCAAGTAGGACCACTACCTACTGTCCAGAGACCTTGTGAGTCATTACCAGTTCATCTCCTTACCTTATCGTCTGTACTTGAGGACAGATTGAGGGGCATCCACTTAGAAACAAGGTCTGGATGCCTCTTTGGTCTCTGCATCTTTACCCTTGGCTTACAGCTGGCATCCGAAGTGGTCTCTGTCATGAGAGCCCTGACTGCAGAGTTCAGAGGTCTGGATTACATTCTAGCAAGTGATTGTTCTTCTCTAATCCCATACCTTTTGACAGATTAACAAAAGATCCCGTAACTACAAAATGTAGTTTTTGATTGTGAGTTATGACAGAAGGATGATTTTTAGGTAGCTTTGTTTTACAGGAGCTAGCATTTACTTAGAGGAGCCCCCATAGTATCGTGGGTTATGGCTTGGGCTGCTAATCCAAAGGTCAGCAGTTTGCATCCACCTTTTGATCTGCAGACAAAAGATGAGGCTTTCTGCTCCCATAAAGATTTGCTGTCTTAGGAACCTACAGGGGCAGTTCAACACTGTCAGAGGTAGAACTGCCCCTGTGGGTTAAAAAAAAGAGAGAATTCCTGCTTTCTTTTCTGTGTATGGACCTTCTATGTCAGTGGTCCTCAACCTGTGAATCATGACCCCTTAGGGGGTTGAAGACCCTCTCACAGGGGTCAGCCAATTCATGACAGCAGCAAACTTACAGTTATGAAGTAGGAATGAAAGTAATTTTATGGTTGAGGGTCATACCACATGAGGAACTGTATTCAAGGATCACGGCATTAGGAAGACTGAGAACGACTATTTTCAGTATTTCTCCTTCCTCCTATTAAATGTTAAGCTTCGTGTGGACAGACAGTGCACTTACCTGCTTTCTTTTTAGTCCAGCATGGGTCACCTGGTCAACACTGAGCGTATTCTGAAATTTTTACCGAGCACGAGTCATGCACTAGCACTGTATGGTGCCTGTTGTTCATTGCCCTTCAGTCAGTCTGACTTGTGGGACTTTATGTCCAACATTGTCACCTGGATCTATGCTAACATCAGGATCACTGGCATGTTTCAGGCCATTATTGTGGCTGATGCTGCCTTCCTTCTCACTGAGATGTTCCTCTGTTTGCTTTGACCTTCTCTTTGACAACACACAATGCCGTCCTCAGTCGACTGTTTCCTCATGATGTGTCCAAAGCAAGCACTGTTGCTTCTCCTGCTGTAGGTCTTCCAGGTGATTTCAATTCAGAGTGGACACAGTAGAACTGACCCCATAGGGAAAGGTTTCGAGGCTGTAAATCTTTACCGGAACAGCTTACCGGTATTTTCTTTACAGTCAGGTGACTAGATTTGAACCACTGATCTTGTCAATAGCAACCACTGTGTTACCAGGGATCCTCAAAGCCCCCAACCACAACCAACTCCTTGCAATTGAGTCACTTCCAACTCATGCTGAATGTAAGAGCATGTGGAGCCAGTGTGGATGCCTACAATTCCTCTAGGCACTGCGTTTCTCAATGGGCACCCCTTAGCCTTGGTGACAAAGAGATTGCAGTTTCTGCATCTTGAGTTTCATGATCCCCCATAGAACTCTATTGGGTTAGCTCATGAATGACATGCCTTCTATTGGTCAACATCCTACCTGCAAGCAGGAGTTAGGGCCCAGAGACATGGGGCGGATCCAGGGTGACACGCTATGTGTGCCTCCTGCACATAGTCACTCAACCACATGACCTCTCTCTGGAGATCAGGCTTACTTTGAGCCCACCTTTTTGGGTTGTCATTCATAGTTCCTTTTTGAAAGATGATCCACCTGGTGCCTACTTCCTGGCTCTGGATGAAGGCCAGGGGATGACAGCAGCATGAACTTGCTGTGGATAACAAGTCCTCTGTTATGACTGGGAGCATTTGCAATGCTATAAATAACTCTATCAATATTGTGATAATGGCATTTTAAAGAGGTCTATTTTACAAGTGCTGAATGTTAGAGAGACTGCAGCTGCGCTCATTAATTCTGAAGTATGCCTCGCTCTATGTACAACTTGCAGGTGTAACAATAGGCATGTTGACTCAATGAAAGCCTAGATAATGTTTAGATTAAGAAAAAGGTTAGAGGAACATTGTTAGTTTCTCCATTGTGTGTGGCATAATGAAAACAAATTATAATAGCTTAATTGGGGGGAAAAAAAGGCAAAACATAACATTGTTACAGATTTCAGATGCTCACAAATAACTCCTCCCTCCCCTCAAGAGCAAGTATCATAATTGACAGCAGTAGATCTTTTGATAATTAATTGCAGTAAATTATCACTTGGCACAAAGAAGGCATAATTGTAATTAATTTGCAACCTTCCCAGCATAACACTGAATTAGAAATGGCACGGCTGTAATTTTTCCAAGTGTGTGAGTCGAGGGTAAGGGCGAGGACTCCCCTCTCCTCTGATGCAGTTCTAGTTCTAGGGCAATCCCGCGTGGTGCTTTCGCCAGTATGACCGCTGCAGCATCTCTGAGACTCGTGGGCCAGGCTGTCTAATCTAGGTTGTGATTGTTGGCTCTGAGCTATGATAGTAAGATAGTTCCCTGTATCGGTCTGCTTCACGGCTTTGCCAGGGCGCTCACACTGGCTCATTCCAGTTTGACATCCTCCCACCCCAACCCCCTGGCCTCCTCACCCCGCTGAAGATTTGACATCTGATTCAGCATATCTAGGGTGGAAAGGCAGATTCGTGTGTGTGTGTGTGTGTGTGTGTGTGTGTGAGAGAGAGAGAGAGAGAGAGAGAGAGAGAGAGAAAAGAGAGAGAAGAGAGAGTGCAAGTGAGTGATGGGAAAAACCAAATGCATTGCCATCAATTCTATTACAACTCATAAACTAAAACACCCACAAAAATCCCCCCAAAGCCTTGCAGCCACTGAGGCATGTCCAACCTACAGGGTAGAACTGCCCCTGTGGGTTTCCCAGACTGTAACTATTCATGGGAGTAGAAGCCTCATCTTTCTCCTTAGAAGTGGTTAGGGGTTTTGAACTGCCAATCTTTGGATAGTAGTGCTACATGTAATGCACTGTGCCATCAGGGCTTCAGATTACAATGGACAGCTCTCCTATAAAGTGTTTCCAAGTCTCTGTATCTTTGCGGGTGCAGAATCCCTCATCCTTTTCCCCAGGAGCAGTAAGGTGGGTTTGAACTGCCAACCTTGCAAGTGGCCATCCAATGCCTACCCCACAGTGCTAAAGATGCTGGGAGATCTAATTTAGATCTACATGACCCACCACTATTCTCAGATAATACATTGTTTCAGTGCAAAATATGAATATGTACTTAATTGAATGAATTAAGAAAGATTTGTCCTCAAAATGGTTTATTTCCTTCCCAGAGCATCCTATTTCTGCCACAATGAAAACCATCATTAAGCACTGTTGCTACAGTACAGTTTTATGGGGATTGCAATAGATCAGGCTTCAATCTAATTGCTCAACAATTAATTAGAAACAGAATTGAGGAATAAAAATGATTTTCACTGGATTCTAGGGAACTGTTTATGTTTCACTGGAGTGTCTGGGAGAACAAATCATCCAGCTATAAAAGATTACATCTGGGCCCAAATTAAAGTCAAGTGGATTTATTAGGCCAAAGGGTGGTCTAGAAATTACCGCCATGGCACGGTGACACTGCTGACCAGAGGATCACAGGGTGATGGGGTCTAGTTTCCCTCTTGCTACATCTGTCTATTCGAGGGGACTAGGAGGCTGGCCCTTCTGACAATAAGGACAGGAAAGCTGGTGTCAAAGTCCTGCCAAGGGGTTGGTCATAAAAATAAAAAGGAAGAAAGAAGAAGACAGATGAAGATCCCGGTCCTGCTTCAGGCAGACCCATATAACCAGAAACAAGCACTATTACATTATTTTGGACACTCCTGGAAGTTCTTCTTTGCTCTACTGCTATAAGCTCTGAAAAAGATAAATTTATAGCCAGAGCCCTTTGGAGCAGCTGCCCTGCTGGTGAACTCATGTGTGACCTATATGTAACACCTTCTCTGGGGGCTAGCAAATCAGTCAACCACCATATAAGCTTCTGCTCTCAAAAAGCAACTTCTGAAGTGTAACCCCTGCCACTCTGCACTTTCGGAGGTACCCCTCTCTGGTTGGGCTGGATTAGGTGTGGTAGTTTTATTCACAAGTGCCTGATTTCTAAGCACCCAATGGTATTTCACAGGAGGGTTGAAATTGAATGCTTACCTGCCCTCCAAAGTCAGGCTTTGAACTGGTTCAATCTGACCAGCCACCTGCATTGCCACTCCAGATAGCAATCAGAATCAGAACTGATGTTTCAGGAAGACTCCAGGTGATGCTTCAAGAGCTCCAGGTCATTTCTTAAGTACACATAAAAATGCAAACGTTGATCTGCTCCTGCATATCTGGGCTGGCAATGTGAATTTTCAGCAGGGGTCTGGGCCAGGATGAATCTGCTAAAAGTCCTGCTCCAAAAACCCTTGTTTGTTTGTCACTAAGTGCCCTAAACAAAGACATTCAGCCTATCACAAGGAAATGTAGGCATCACAGACAAGAGCTGCCTTCGTGTCTATGACTCGGGGCTGTTGAGATGTTCACTCCAATCCAATTCTGATGTTCTGATCTGAAATGCAACATGATGTGTGGGTGCAGCGATTCCCCGGACAGGGCTTTTGCACGTGCGGTCTTTGCAACTTCCATCAAACAAATCGGTGGGACCATCCAGATCGGGAGTATTTCCTTGTTTCCTGGTGGGCCTGGATAAGTGACAGGATTATATGCTTCTATTGGAAGTGATTGTTGACAGGATTAATTTCAATTGTGTAAAGCTGGAACTGCTAATGTGGGGATTGTCATCCTGCTGGGTATAAAACTAGCCATCTCAGAGGGTGTGTGTGTGTGGGGCGGGGGGGGGGGGGGGGGGGGGGGGGGGGGGGGGGATGGGGCGAGACAAGCTCACTACTCTGCAGAGACAAAAGCCAGCATAGAAGCACACCTTTGAACCCGGGACTCCTGTGCGCTGAACATGCTCGATCCAGGAGACAGAGCTGTGACACACAGGAGCAGTGGCAGACCCAAAGAAGACTACGATTCTCTTTTGCTCTAGTGAAGTCACAGGTCAGACCTGCACCCGTGCTATTATCATACATGCTTTCTATGGGCCCAATAGAAGCAGGTAATCTGACAGGCTCTCTTTTGCAAGAGGAAACAGGCTTAATCCGTATATTCTCAAAGTGGTTGTAAAAAAGGTATGGAGTCTGCATCTAATCTCTGATTTCACAAGGAGGAAGGAGAATCAAAACTCTTTATCACTCAAGTTCAATTCTTTTGAAGCAGACCTAAGACCTGCCTCCACCTTTCAACCTGCTCACCAATTCTGAAACCAGCCAAGTTTCCCATGACATTCTCTCCATCTCTGCTGGGTGCAATAGTTCATTGCAATGGCTACACAGAACTCATGGATCTTACTTACGAACATGGAGTTTGTTAGGAAGCTAATAGGTTATAATTCAGGATCAGAAATACCCAGAACACAGTGCTTCCAGTCAGCTGTGTTTGCAGTCAGCCTTCCATCTGGTCTTTGACCTCTAGCTATGTGCCCCTTTGGCCTCTGTCCAGCTTGGGCAGTCGTGCATAACTCTTTTAGAGTCTCCTAGAATCTAGGAAAATAAATAAATACCTAGATAAATACCTGGAGGGAACTCTACTCCATCATGGTCCTCAGCCTGAAGGCACTCAACTCTGACTCTGCACTGCAGCAAACCAAATCCCCCCAATTAGGTGTCTAGAGGCACCCCACTCTTCCATTGAGCTTCTTGTCCAAGGGCACTCAATTTACTTGTTCTGTGGGGGTGGGACATCCATTGTTTTGTCTCATGGTCCCCTTGCTGCTTCTGTTTCTCTGGTGAGAACAGCTCTGTGTCCTGAATGGATGAAGTTCAATGTACACGGATTTTGGGGCTCAAAGGATGTGCTCTGTCCCTGGTTCATCTTTTTTGATGGTAGTGAGATTCTGTGCCTCTCCTCCTCCATTGCTCTTTTCTTCTTTTTAAAATTTATTTTTAAATTTTTATTTATTTATTTAAATTATTTTATTGGAGGAACTTACAACTCTTGCTACAAACCATACATCAACGGTATCTGACATATTCTTACATATATTCCATTGTTCTTTTCTAGACATTTACTTCCCATTAAGCCTCTTCCCCCATCCCACCCTCAACCCTCGTGTGTCCCCTCGATAGATTGTAGATTAATTGTTTTCCATTCTCACATTGACTGCTGTCTCTCTTTCCCTAGGGTCTCTGTTGTTCTCCCCACTGGCTGGGGAGGTGGGGGTGGGGATCTGTGATTATGTGCCATTCATGGCTATTTGTGCCCTCTCCTTCCCCACCACTCCCCCTCCTCCTCCTATGCTTTTGGTATCTCTATCCCAATTCCTCTTCTTGGGTTCCATATGTTGTGATTTTGATCTCTTCTCTATACCTATGTATATTCTTCGGTCTAGTCTAGATTGGGAGATAGCGCTGGGGTCACGATAGCAGGGGCGGGTGGGAAGAGGCCCCCAGGGAGCATGGGTAGATTGTGTGACTCATTTGTGCTCTACTGCACCCTGATTGACTTACCCTCTCCCTGCGACCCCTATCGTAGGGGGAATCTTTCATTGTTCATAGATGGGCTTTGGATCTCCACTCCAACCTCGCTCCATTATCACCAATTATTTTTGTTTGTCTGTTTACTGCTTGTTGTGAATCTTCTGATGCCCATTGCTCAGTCTTGACACCTCATGATCGCATTGACTGGTATGCTTCTTCCACATGGACTTGTTTCTTCACTATTGCATGGCCACTTGTTTAACTTCAAGCCTTTAAAATCCCAGGCACGATATCATTTCATAGCTGGACACCCTCCTCTGTCTTCACCCGACGCTCATTTAAAACTCAGGGAGGTGGCAAACTAATACCCTCGGTAGAGGAACCAAGTATTAACAATCAGAACTAATCTTGCTAATCACTCACAACTGAAGTATATGATCTTATCAGTTTCTTCCCCCACCCTCTATTGCACAGAACCCTCAGGGAAAGAGGAAGGATCTCAGACCTGCCCCATTCAGGTATCTGGAGGTTACAAAAACTATGACTAGGAGAGCCATATCAGGTAACTTACTACACTGCAGGGGGAGAAGGAGGATGCACACGAGAGGTAAATATTGGCATCTGGATGAACAAATTTAACTTTTAGAGTCATCATATAATGGGGTATACTTTAGGTTGCTAATCCCAAGGCCAGCAGTTCAAGCCCATCAGCCACTCCGTAGGAAAAGATGCAACTCTCTGCTCCTGTAAAAATGTACGGCCTTAGAAATGCACAGAGACAGTTCTACCCTGTCCTATGTGCTCCTTGAGTCAGAATTGCTTTGCTGGCAGTGAGTTTGTTTGTTTGTTTTGAGAGACCCAAAAGAGAGCATCATTGACTTAATGATAAATGCCCTAGTTTGAGTCCTGGCCAGGGCATTTCACGTGCAGCCACTGATTGTCTGTCAATGGAGGTTTCCATTCTCTTGTGATGCTAAGCAGGCTTCATTGGCATGTCCAGACTAAGATAGCCTAGGACATGAGGTCTGGAGCACTGTTTCTGAAAACCAGTGAAAACTCAGTGGATTACAATAGTCCTATCTCTAAGAGCTCACAGGGGTAGGAAGCACTGTGCTCCACTGTGCATGGAGGGGTCACGAACTGGGTCAAATTGATGGCAACTAACAAAACAGCAACAACAAAGGGAAAAGAGATTCCCATTGGAGGAGGAAGAGGTGTGACTGGAGAGTGGAGATCAGTGTGCAGCGGCGTTAAACAGGATTTACATATGGGAGCTATGAAGAAGGGCTTTGAAGACTTTATGCTAGCCTGGTGGTATTGTGGCTCATATGCTAGCCTGATACATGCAAGGTTACCAGTTCAGAAACCACCAGCTGCCCTAGGGATATGGGTGGAACTTTCTACTCCCCCAAGAGTTATAGTTTCAGAGACTACAGGGGGCAGTTCTACCGTTCCCGCAGGTTCACGATGAGTTGGCATTGACTGCATGCATCATAGTGAGTCTTGCTGTTGTTATTATTCTAAAAGACTCTTAACTTTTTTTGGTGGGGGGGCGTCACTGCTTCTCGTGGTCGTGGGCACTACCCAGTGCTGCTCCTGAGAGCTGCTGCTGGATTTGAACCACCAAGCCCACAGGCCGCAGTCCCGCACTCAACCACTTATGCCACCAGGGCTCAGCCCTAAAGGACTCTTAATTAAAAAAAAAAATGATGGGTGCTTAATTTTAATGAAACACAAAAGCAGAATTCTCTATGTGTGTGTGAGATTTGGAAGCACGTTAACCAGGAAGCTAAAACCCAGAAATAGATTCTCTGCTATCATGGCGTAAGTGCAGAGGATCTAGGTGGGTAAGGAGGCCCAGTCTAACTAAGCAAAGTCATCTGAGTTTGTTTTCAGTTCTTTGGGCAGAAATATTGATAAATTAAAAATCTTGCAGAAGTACATCCACTTATTCTTTCTAGTTATGAGTTCATCCAAACCTGCCTTTGGAGCTCTGGAATATTCCGATATGATCCCTCCTCTGGGAAGAATGTAGTAGGGCCTGCCATAATGCCTTAATATTTTGGTATTGTGACTCTGATTTTGATCAATGTCCAAAGGAAGGAAAGTACATTAGCTAATCAGAAATAACAAGAAGCCAAACTTTCTGAATTCTGCCTAAGTTTCAACTTGGTCATAAAAGCTTGGTCTGGCTCCTGCCTGTCTCCCTCTCTGGCCTAATATCATTATTCTCTCACCTTTGATCTTTCCCTCCAGTCACACTGGCCTCCTTCTTCCACTTCCTTAAATACTCCATGTTTTTTCCTCTCTTTGGGACTCCACCCATGCAGTTTCCTTGGCCTTCATCTCCTGTCCTTTAGCTTTCCAGCATAGTTTGCTCAAGGGAATCTTTCTTGTTCCAGCAACATAAGGCACCGCTCTCCCACTGTCCACCACGGAGGTTCTCCTGACATTCTATAACACTTCATCACACACCCTAGTGCAGTGGTTCTCAACCTGCCTAATGCCTGGACCCTTTAATACAGTTCCACATGTTGTGGTGACCGCCCCCCCTTCCACAGCCCCTCTGACCACAAAATTATTTTCATTGCTACTTCATAACTGTAATTTTGAAATTTTGAAAGGGTTGCTTGACCCCAAAGGGATCATGACTCACAGGTTGAGAACCACTGCCCTAGTGGTATAGTGGATAAAGTAATGGGCTGCTAACCTTAAAGTCAGTGGTTCAAACCCATCAGCCACTCTGTGGGCAAAGGATGAAGTTGTCAACTTTTGGAAAGCTTGACAATCTCTAAAATCCTAGGAGTCGTACTCCTCTGTCCCAGAGGGGCTTGATGAGTTGGAATGGACTCGATGGCAAGGAGTTGGTGCCACAGCGGTTCACCGAAATGTCAGGGGGGTGGACCTCCCCACTGTCCCATAGAAGAAAATACCTGCTGATTCGCTCCTGTAATGATTTCAGCCCAGGAAACTCTATGAGACAGTCCTTGTATCCTAAGACATATTGCTAAGGGTCAGAACTGACTCAGCACACAAGCAGTCTTCCTGTGGCTTTTGACAGGACTCTTACCGACGGTAGCTCTTGGTGTGCACAGCAGAATTGCTTGTAGATTTTCAAGGCTAGAACCTTTCAGAGGCAGATCGCCAGCCAGGTTTTCTTTCCAAGAGCCTCTGTTGTTGTTGTTGTTGTTGTTGTTGTTATGTTTAGGTGCCATGGAGTCAGCTCTGATCCATAGCAACCTTATGCACAACAGAGCGCGTGTACGATCCGGTGCCATCTTCACAACTGTTCCTGTGCCTGATCCCCTCGACGCAGTGACTCTGTCAGTCCAGCTCATTAGAGGCTTCCTCTTTTTCACAGCCCCTCCCCTTTACTACACATGATGTCCTTCCCTAGGGACTGTTCTCTCCTGACCACATGTCCAAAGTGTGTAAGATGAAGTCTCGCCATCCTTGCCTCTAATGAGCATTCTGGCTTTACATTTTCCTCTCCCCGCCCCCCCCACCCCGCCCCCAGGGGAGAGTGCAAACACAGTCCCCAATACGGATCAGTTTGTCCTTTTAGCACTCCATGATACTTTCAATATTCTTCTCTAGAACCACAATTCTAATGCATCAATTCTTTTTTGGTCTTCTTTATTTGATGTCCAACTTTCAAACGTATATGATGCAATGAGTCAGCTGTATCTCAGTCCTCAACGTAACAGTCCTGTTCTTCAATAGTCTAAAGAGGTTTGGGCAGCAGCTTCATGTGATGCGAGGTGTTTCTTGATCTCTCGACTGCCATTTCCGTGAGCACTCCTTGGAGCTCCCAGTCAGACAGAATCCTTGGCAGAGGCTCCTTGAGGAGGCTCTGGGTACGTTCAAGCCACCAATCTTCCAGTTGCTGTGTTCAAGTCTCGGTGCCACTGAAGGATTCCATAGGACTTCACAAGATTTAAAAAATCTTTGACTTTATTAATACACAAAAATGTGATTCCGAGGGTTCCAGAATCCCTGATGCACTGATGGCATCACAGTGTGAATGACAGAATATACACAATTGGGCTGACCTCATGGCACTTCCAGTGAGACATCAAATAAAAATTAAAACATGATAATCATACAGTAAAACCCCAGGACTCAACTGTATCAGTACTTGACAGAATCTAATTTTGACTCAAAATGTCGAGGAAATTTTGCATCAGAGCTCAAAGCAAACATCGGAATTTGACCTGATGTTTCAGTTATTTTTTTCAATGATAACTATTTTATTCATGTATCAACAATCATTTCCTCTTGTTGGGCATCTCATTTCTAATATTTGGGCTTACTCTTCTATTTATGAATTTTTTATTAGGCATAGAGCAGCATTTCTTTACAAATAAGCTCCTAGGAAAAGATGGAGTAGTTTAAAAGTATAAAACTTGAAAGTTTTTTTCTTTTCTTAAAATTAGTTTTTGTTGCTGTTGAGAACAGAACCCACTTGCCACTGAGTCATTTTCAGTCTGTAGTGGCCCTGGGTAGGTTTTCCAGAGTTGTAAACCTTTATTGGAGAAGTTAGCCTCATTTTTCTCTTGTGGGCTTGCTGGTAATTTTGTCATGTTTACCTAGCTGTTAGCAATCCAACATTCGCCAGACAGTGCCATCAGGAATACAATACAAAGACCAACCAAGTTTTTACACTGACAGTTCAGTGACACTGGTTATATTCTTTGCACTTTGTAACCAACCTTGCTTTCTTTTTCTGAGCTGTTTCTCCTTAAATTAACACAAAGTAACTCTCTCCTAAGTTTCCAATCTAACCTTTTGAGTTACTGTCTGTCAGTCTTACCCCATACACTCAGATCTTTTTTTAAAATCATTTTATTGGGGGCTCTAACAACTCTTATCACAATCCATCCATCCATTGTATGTCATGCACATTTGTACACTTGCTGCCCTCATCTTTCTCAAAACATGTGCTTCTTACTTGAGTCCTTGGTATCAGCTCCTTCTTAAGGAAAAAAAAATGATTCCGAGCTTGGCTGCATTACATCCCAGTGTCCTTCTAGATTGGATAAAAGTCAGGGATTAGCCATGAGGTCCAGGGGGTCTACTATGTCTTATGTTAGGGAGCACCATGGTATTTTTTCATGTATTCTAACACAAGCATTTGTTTTCTTTTTCTCAAAGCCGCCTTCATTTCTCTCCCATTTTACAGATGAGATGTTCAGGGGTGCCGAGCTGGTGGGTGCAGAACACAGAACACATAGGAGAAACAGGTTCACTTGACTTTTGGCTCAATGGTCATTCTGTTTGCTCTTTCATGGTGTCTTCCATTAAAGTCAAGGTCTAACACAAGCAGAAGGAGCCCGAAGGTGAGGTGGCTACATCTCTAGCTGTTCATGGACATGTGGCACTTTGCTTCTGTGAAGATGGCAGCCATGGAAACCCTGTGTACAATTCTATTCTGCCCTATGAAATGAGTTCAAATGGACTCTCTAGTTATCTATATCTGTTTCTCAAGTCAGCTATCAAGCCCTTGAAAGGGCATTTTCTTTTTCATCCTCTTTTTATAATCTCATTTTTGCTTTTGCTTTTTACCTTCTCCACTCTCCAATCCCCTGGAAGGCAATCAGGCAGATTCAGGGTGAGGAAGAATTAGGATGAGCCTTGTGACTGGGTCCCATAGTGTTTGGAAAGGGGACTGCTTTGCCCAGCGTGCTTTTCAACTGTGCTTAGTGTTGCTCTGTGGTTATGCTGTTTGTAATGGTACACAACTTCAGGGGAACCCTTTCCAGGTCTTCCAGGTGAGTGGTGCCTTCATGAGTTTGTCTGCAGCGGACACAGGAACTGCTCTGGTGAGTGAACTTAAGGCCCAATGGCAGGGCTTTAAACTCTCCAGTCTTGGCTGCATTCCAACAAGCTCACCTTTTTTTGTTTTTAAACTTTAGTGAAAATAGGGCTGAGCCCCGGTGGTGTAGTGGTTGAGTGCAGGACTGCGGCCCTTTGACTTGCCGGTTCAAATCCAGGAGCAGCTCTCCGGGAGCAAGGCTGGGTAGCTCCCATGACCACCAGAGGGCAGTGATGCCCCCTCCCCAAAGAAAATACATGGTCATACATAATTATAGGAATTCCTAGGTGGCCAAACTCAAAGACTGACTACATTCTTTAAGTAATGTAAACATTCTCACTCTCCTTATCTGAATTGTTCTCCCAACATTGACTTTGACTCACTGCCCATTCAGCTTCTCATTGAACCTTTCAAGTTGCTGCTGTCAATCTCATCTTGCACAGATCGTTCTTCAAAAGAACCCAATGTTCCAGGTTAACTTGCTTATTAAGACAAACTTCATTGTTGTTGTTCAAAGAAGACTTGAGTGCATAGTTTCCATTTAATCTTCAAAGATTATCTCAGGGCGACAGTTTTGGGGGCTCATCCTGCACCAATGCCTTCCCTAAAGTCTAACTTGCATAGAAAATCTAAAATTCTGTTCCATAGTTCTCTATCTTTTGTTAGCTTTTCTGTAGTCTCTGATTAAAATGATTGCCAACTACTTCTACTTGTAACTTTTCCCATAAGTTGAACTTTTGAATACAATTTTCTGAAAAAGTGTTCTACTACTAAAATAACAATAAAAAACATTTTAAGATTTCATTTTTTATACAAACTGAGGCTTGGGAGCTCAAAGACATAAGAGTGGTTATGTAACCAGGCTATACAAATGGAGAATGACAGAGTTGAGATTTGAACTCATGCCTCTGTATTCAAGGCTAGCACTCTAGTTTAACCCTTGGTCACCCCTTTAGAGATGCATAAGTTTAGAGTTGATGTAGTGATAACTAAAACTGCGTTGTGTATCAGAAGAAGTCTGGTAAAAGTGGACGGATAAAAGTATAGGTACTCAAAACTAGTTCCATCCCTGGACCCTACCTGCATAGTAAGCTTGACATACTCATTCATTCTCCCATTTGTGAAAATATTTACCACCCTTGGTATCACTCCAGGGACCCAATAACCTTTCTTCACTGCCTCTATCCTGATGTTTCTTCTCCAGAAAGTCTTCTTTCCATGTACCTATGAGAATATTGAGATACCCAGTAGGCACGCAGAATCTTTTCCCTGTTTTAAAAAATTACCTGGTAATCAAAGTCCTTAAAGTCAACTTATCTTCTTTAAGAACAAAAACCAACCAAAGAAGCAAAGAAATAAATCCCATTTAGTCAATTCCACCTTATCGCGATCTTCATGTATGGGGCAGCCAAGGCTGGAAATCTTTACAGGGGCAGATGACTCTTTAGGAAGGGCAAATAGTGGGTTTGAATCACTGACCTTGTTGTGAGCAGGCTAATGTTTACTGGCAGTGCCACCAAGGTTCCTCCTTATCTTCTTGACTGGACTTAATTCATATCTTGAATTAACAATTACATGTATTAGCCACTAAGACTTTTCAATAAGCCAGATGATGATGATGACTATTTACAGAAGGGAGTGTTTGTTATTTGTCACCCTTGATCATTAGTAACAGTAAACCCATCCAAACGATGGACATCAAGTCCATTCTGACTCACAGCAATCCTTATATGTACCACATTTGAGACTGTACATTTTTCTAGGAGCAGATAGCCTCATCTTTCTTCAGAGGTGCAGTTGCTGGGTTTGAACCTTGGACTCAGAAGTTAGCAGTCCAATATCTAATCCACTGTCCCACCAGGACTCCTGAGTAATAACAAAAAGACTTCATATTCGTTTGGTTTTTAGCATGAAACAGCCATTCTCCTCTTAACCCCTTGCCTTGCTTCACTAATTATGCCTTGACCTGTGAAAGCTTGTGGAATTCATAGATTAAGGAAGAAAGGTTTCTGCTAGTATTAAAAAGTAGGCAAGCACAAATATACTAAAGAGAAAGGAAGTTACTCTTCTCAAGCAGTTTGTAGTAGGACTCAGCAAATGTTGCTAGCTTTGATTGATGACTGTTAACACTTCTTATTACAGAGAACCGGGATAGTGGGATGCTGGGATGGCAGAGGGAGTGGAGAGACTGCGGAAACCGTGTATCTTCAGTGCTTAGATCCTCAGGCCAAGGGACACTGGGTGTCAGATGGGGTCACTCCACTCATCTACCCATTAAAAGTAAAATGAGACAGATTCAAACTTCTGCTTCATGGAGGGTGGTGGTACCAAGATTATGAAGCCTCAGTGAAAGTCTCTTGTTCCTGTGGTCATTTCTGATTTTGAACTCTGGTTTTAGCTTAATCTCCTCCCTATTTGAATTTTCTCACTGCCTACTCATATTTCACACGACACCAAACAAAGATGTGAACTAAGCTTTTTACCCTACTTGTTTCCCACAGCAAAGTGTTTGGGCACACACAAAGTATTTAGGTATCAAGGACAAAGTTGGGACAGGAGGAATGGCGATAGGGAAGGGGTATTAGGATGGCATAGCACATTGAGGAGATTACAATGGGTGAGGTACAACAAAATGTGTATGGGTCGATTATAAAACTGATGATCTGTTTGGTAAATCTTCACCTAATTATGATAAAGATGTTGATAACATAACCCCCCCCCCCAAATAAAATCTATAGACACTTTCTTGTCATCCATAGAAAAGTCAGAGTGATGATAAACAAAAGATGTATGAAATAATGAATCCAAATGAGTCCAAATGGATCATGCAGACTTCAGTCTCCCTAATCCAGAGACCAGAAGAATTAGATGGTGCCCAGCTACCACTTCCAACTGCTCTGAAAAGCATCACGTCAGGAACTCCTTGACAGAGTGGGAGAAAACTATAGAAAATAAATTAGGATCATAAAAGAGATCAGACTTACTGGTCAGACAATCACTGATGGGACCCTCAAGATTATGACACCCTAGTCACCCTTCAGATCTGGAACTGAGCTCACCTCCAAGTTAGAAAAATCAGGCATTTCAGATCAAAAGACACCATGTATTCAAAAAAGATTTCAGAGGGATAGGGAAGAAAGAGGAACAGGAAACAGGGAGGAAGTGGCATGAGTGAAGACACTGTGAGGGGATTGCAATGATGAGTTGAATCAGAATGTGTGTGGGTCATTGAATGTCAAACTATGATGTGTTCTCTCAGTCTTCACCTAATTTCCAATAAGGAAAAAAATCTTTGGGCGATTGTAAGGCTTTCCTGAAAGTGGAGAAATGGAACTTTCGCTGCACAATCATGTGTTGACGGGTGCTTTCCAGTTGGTTCTAATCCATAGCACCCCAATGCACAACAGTACAAAACATTGCTGGATTTTATACCACCCTCACCATTGTTATATTTGAGCCCATTGTTGGAGCCACTGTATCCATCTCACTTAGGGGCTTCCTCTTTGTCGCTGCCTCTCCACTTTAGCAAGCATGATGCCCTTCTCCAGAGACTGGTCTCTCTTACTAACATGTTCAAAGTATCCCAGGCTAAGTCTTGCCATCCCTTCCCCAAGGAGCATTCTGGTTGAACTTCTTTGAAGACACCTCTATTCTCTTGACCATTTATGGTACTGTCAATATTCTCGTCAACACCGTAAGTCAAATGCAATGATTTTTGTTTGGTCTTCCTTATTCAATGTTGAACTTTCCTATGCATACGAGGTGATTGAAAATATCACGACTTGGGTCAGACACAGGTGCAGAAAAATATTGCTGACTCATTGTGACCCTGGGCACAACAGGTGGCACCTGACAATAACATTTTTTCTGACACAGTCCCACCATCCACCTGTAAGGAGTTTTCTGCTCATTTCTTCCCATACGGATTGTTTGTGCTTTCAGCAGTCCACGGTACCTTCAATCTTCTCTCCAGCAGAACAATGCACACACACCTATCCTATGGTCTTCCTTGTTTAGTTTCCAACTCTCACAGTTGAAAATCCCATGGCTTGGGTCGGGTGCACCTTCGTCTTTAAAGCAGCATCCTCGTTTTTCGATGCTCTGAACAGGCCTTGTGCAGCAGATGCACCCCATGCGACACAGCTTTGGGTCTCTTGACTGCTGCGTCCATGAGCATTGATTGCGAATCCAAACACAGGCAACTTAAGATCTCCATGTTTGGGCTGTCTGGCTCTGTAAATCCTTTAGCCACCTGACAAACGAGACTCCAGGCTCCTGCCATGTGGCAGGGTCTGCCTCTCCCTGGTTTCCTTTCCTGCCCTCTCCTCCACTCAGCAAAACCCGTATTAGTCTTGTTTCTTCCTGAATGTAGTTCAGCTCTCTCTCCAGGGATTCCATATCCCCCCCCCCCTCCACCCCTACCCCTTTCTCATTGCTACTCCACTTCAGACCTAAAACCATCAAGGTCCTTAGCACAGCAAAAGGTCTTTCAGGCCACAAGATTCTCCCTCCTTTTGAAATAGAAAGTACCCCAACCAGCAGAAATTGCCCTTGGATACATATGGAATCAGTGGGGGGCCCAGGGCATGAGAAAAAGCCTGTGGTGGGTGTTGGCTAGTGCGGGGCACTGTGTTCCCAGGAAAAGGGTTGGGCTTCCAGACAGGAGGAGGAGGAGGAGGAGGCATGAAGTCTGTGCAAGGCCTCTGCCGGCAAAGTGCTTTCTTTTGCTGACTCTGCATTCTGGGCGGCTGTCACCATTTGCTCTTTGGAAAGGGGACTGCAGAAAAACGTGCCCTGCTTAGAAATGACAAGCTCACTAAGCATTGCTGGAGTTGAGCGTAGCTCTGGAGCAGCAGACCCCTCTGAGAGGTGGGGTGGGGAGGGGGGGAGCCTGCCCACAGCCTGTGTTGTGGTCCAGACAGTGTCCTTGCTACCAACAGCAACCACTGCCATTCTGTGTTGTGCTTCCAAGCTTGCCTGCCTCTCTGCACTCCCACCACAGGATGGGAGTTTGGAAGATCCACGCTAACCTGGCAAAGCCGATGCAAGCAGTAACTCAGAGTCAGAGACATGGTTCTCACTCTGCACTGCCTACATGTGCTGAGTGACCTTGGGTAAGTCACTCTTACCCAAAGTGTGTTCCTCCGTGAGTCTTCTCCTGGAGCTAGGGAGGTGAGGAAAGAAGGAGGCCCCAGCCAGTGAAGCTCAGTCTTCCCCTGCTTTCCTGGTCGTGGCACTCGGGTTTTCTTTGCATAAAGGATTGGGCCCTAAGAGAAGTTGGAACACTAGTGCCATTAAAGGTTGGCTACCCCTGGCCTCTCTGAGCACTGGCATTCTCGATGGAGGTAGGGAAGAAGGATGAGGACTGGGAAAGAGGCAAGAAGAAGAAAAAGAAACCCCCGCTACGAATAAATCCCGGGGCAGCCTCTCTGAATCTCCGAAAGTTTAAAGATTTAATGTCTACTTTTTTTTTTAAACTGCAGTTCTCAGCAAATAAAGACCACTTTAAATTATTCAGGTTTGTTACACTCACAAATCACCCATACAGTCCCTTCTAAAAAAGAAAGCTAATAACTCTCTTTGCAAGGAGTATCCCTTTCCAGAGGCCATATATAAGGCATTAACCTGCATTGGGAGAAAATAATACCAGTGATTTCCAAATTATACTCATTTTTGGAAATAACTTAAATAAATGAAGCTGGTCAGACGCAGCCTGCTTATTTCCTCTGCATTGTGATGCAGAGGTAATATTTTTTCTGCCAGCAAGTATTGGAAACAACATCACTTAGAGCCATGCTTAAAGAACATTTTGGAATTTTCACAAAATTAGTTTCATTACCATTTCCAAAGCCTTTTGCTTTTTATAGTGCTTAGAAGAGTTAGGGAGGGGGTGGAATAGGAAGAACTGTGGGGAGAGAGAGGCCCCGTACGTAGGGGTTTAGGGCTACAAATTCTGAGACTTTATGTCTGCCATCGAAGACCACTTGCCATCAAATCCTCTGTCGCCCTTGGCAACCTGCCCAGCTGCTCCCCCCCCCCCCACCCCCTCAGGCTGCCTGCCTCTAAGAGTGGCCACAGTCTATTCTCTTGGCTGGTGGAGGTAGTCATTGGGGAATGCAGGCAGGTACTAAATTCACAGTGTTGGTGAGCAAGCAAACTCCTGCTTTGTGCTTTTCTCCTGCTGGGCTTGGTCATCCCTCAGATGGAGCCTAGAGGACAATGTCCCTTTAATGTGGCTCTGGGAATCTTCCCTCAAGAGATGGCAGTGGCATACCTGCCAGAGAGGAGGAAGAGGCCAAGGACCCACTCTGTTCCCCTCCTGCCCTGAAGGACAGTGAATGCAAGGCTAACTCATGTGGGCTGTACGAGGTCAGTAACTTAACTCACTGCCATTGAATTGCTGCCGACTCACAGTGACCCTACAGGACAGGGTAGGACTGTTCTTGTGAGTTTCTGAGACCGTAAAGAGTTGGAAATAGTAAGAAAAGCAGAAAGCAAATAAAACACCGGAAAGTAAATAAAGCAGGAAGTGTAGAGGGGCTGGGATGTAGCCCAGCTCACTCTGAGCTGCCTTTTCAGGGCATCCGAGCATCGCATTCCTCATTTGTTTTTTTTAGGCATCACTGCCCTCTGGTGGTGGGAGTAGGAGGCCCAGCCTTTGCTCCGGTGGAGCTGGAATTGAACCTCCATCCCAGTGGGCTGCAGTCCTGTGCACAACCACTACACCACCGGGGCTCAACTCCTCATTTGTTAAGTGAAGATCTTGTTGTCTGTTGCCATCGAGTCTGTTCCAATCCATAGAGGCCGTAAGTAAAACAGAACGAAACACTGCCCTGACCTGCACTAGCTTCACAATTGTTGCCAGGCTGGAGCCCGTCGTTTCAATGAAGAGAGCAATGCTTCTTATACGGGGTGGTAGCAATAGAAAATGGTGTCTTCAACACCTACTGTTTGACCAGAAACCACGGCTGCCTCCCTGCCTTTCAGAAGGCCCCACACCATTCATTTGTCAGTTTGTCATTAGCGATGGCTTGCTCGTTGCCGTGATGTTCCCTAGCGTGGCCTGAGTCTTTCCGCTGTCAGCAGGGTCTTCCATGGTGATCTGGGAGCAGGACTGGTAAAGACTAGCAAGAAAGACCTGGTGATCTAGTTCTGAGCAGTTGCTATTGAAGACTCTAGGAATCACCAGCCCAAACTGACCAGCAGTGTTGCCAGATGAGTCAGCAAGGATGGAGGGCATTCTAAACTCACAGAGGCTGCCATCCACGGGAAGGTGGCTCTATACTTGACATAGGGTGTTCTGTTTCTGTACTGGCACCACTCACTGGAGCTGACTTGACTGCACAAGTAACCAGGCCATGGTAAGGGAGTGTGGGGAGTGCTGGACCCAAGGGAAGGTTAGAGGTGCACAATTCCTTAGGTGAGAGTTGGAGGTGGGTCAGGAAGAAGGCAGGGAGAAGTGATTTTGGTGATAAGAGGGGAAGTCAAATGACAGATAGGGCCTAGACCTTGACACCCCCCTCACCCCGGAATAGTATTCTGAGTATTTGATGTTCCTTCTAGGTGATAGGGAGCCCCTGAAAGGTTTGTTGCCAGGGAGAAGTTTGTTGTTGTATAGAGAAGCCTCTGGCACACAGAAACTTCTCCAGAAGTGGACAGTTCTGAGCTGAGACCCGGATTTTGTATTATGTATATGAAGACTTCCAGGTAGAGAGAGAACCAATGTCTTATGAAGAACACTGATCAGGAGTTAGAAGTGCTGGTGCCTCTGGCTGGAGGAACTGGGGATGCTTAAGGGACACGGGGTTATTTTCAGTGTGGTGCGGTCTCGGCCGGCACTAACGGTACCAGCACTGTCTATTCAGAGATCTGTACCTGTATTCGGTGATCATGTCGTCGTTTCTGTAGCTCCCCAGAGCATGCTGGCAGTGCACGTTCGTGGATCAGGGAAGATGACGTGCAGGCAGGGCCCTGAGAACGGAGTTTTGGAAGCAGGGTAAATAGTCTCTTCTACTTTCCCAACCTGTGCTTCCTGAGGGAATGGCTTCTATGCTGTGTGCATCGCGACACCATTGAGCAGAGTGGCCGAGGACAGAAATGGCCCCGCTGATGGATGAGCAGGAGGCAGATTTGCTTTAATATCGCAACACAAGGAAGTCAGGTCTCTTAAATAATACGGTTCGCAGATTTACGGCTGTGCGCCGCATGCGCCTCCGTGCTGTCTCTGGCCAGGGACGGTGTCTCACTGTGGAAAGGCTGAAGTCAGCAATTTCCGAGTCGCTGGAAATCGATCGCGTGGCAGCAGCCAGTCCAGTGGGTCAGCTGTTTTTAGCGTGGTCCCCTCCCTCCTCCACCTCTGTTCTATGTGGTCAGGACCTGAGTCCTTTCCAGCAGAAACCAAGACTTGTGCAAGCCAAGGGCAAGCACTGTTGTCCGCAGGGCAGTGTTTGGGACCTGGAGACGTTCTTGGGTGTGTAAATGGCCTCCCATGCTTGGCTCCTAACTAAAAGGTGGGAGGGCCGAGTCTGCCCTGAGGTACCTCAGAAGAAAGACCTGGCAATCTTAAAACAATAATAACAATTCTGACCATTGCTCTATTTTGACATACATGGGTTGCCTCGAGTCAGAGTCAACTCTGTATTGACTGGCGTTGTGGAAGATACTCACTTACTGCCCTCCAGGCAATGCCACTTCACACCGACCTTACAGAACAGTGTAAAACTGCCGGGGGTGGGGGGAGGGGTTCCTGACACTGTAGCTCTTTAAAGGAGTAGACAGCTCCAGCTTTCTTCCTTTGGGTGGCTGATGGTTTTGAACTGCTGACCTTGCAATTAGCAGCCCCATGCATAACCACTAAACCACCCAGGCTCCTGGAAGATCTTAGGACGTGCCAATTATCACCTTTGCCTCATGCTTCTAGAATTAAGAGTACTCTCCTTTTTTTCAAAACACAGGCCTTTAAAAATTCAAGTATCACAGGAAGGGTGGATGTAATAAGTCATTTATTGTACTTATTCTAGAAATATTTATATAGCAGAGTTTTACCCCAGGCACTGTTTGCAACTAAGTAAGCCTCTTATTATCTTCATTTTACAGCTGAGATCTTGTCCAAGATTAGGGGACTTGGGGGAGGTGGAGAGAACATTTGAACCCGCTGGTCTGGTTTCATTGTCTGGATTTATAACCTCTGTGCCAGGAATAATAAGCACACACCACGCACTACAATAGCAGAGAGCCTTCAGGGAGGATTGCATACCAGGCACTGTGCTGAGTGCTTGTCTTTCATGATCGCCTTTCACCTTCACCATGACCTTTTGAGGTAGGTGCTGTTCTTATTGTCTCCACTCGACAGATGAGAAAACCAAGACTAAGCAAGTCTCTGTAACTTGCCGAGGGTCACACTGGCAGCAGATGGCATGGCTAGACTTTTAACTCAAGTGATCCTGCCCAAGCTGGTCTAAGGCTTGTATGAATATGGTGATCAGAGACTTTGTAGGAGGGAAGTGATGCCAGGCAGAGAAGCCCATGGAGGAGAACTGTGGCGATATTGCACCAATGTCATATGTGCCAAGGAATCGCCCTGCTGGCTTTGTCCCCAGGAGATCCATCTCACATTTGGGGAAGAAGATGGCCCCAGAGACCATGGCAGCAGTGCCTGTTAGGCGTGGCTACCTCTACCTGATACCTCTTTATTTCCCTCTTATTTATCCACTGTCTAGCTGCCTAGCAGTCTGGTTGTGAGACTTAGTCAGTAATCGCCCTTGCCTCAGAGATGAATCCCTTCCTCTTCCCCTGCAGTTCAGGGACCTGACTCCCAACACATAAGCGTCCTCTCTGATAACCCAGGCCTGGGAATGTGACATGTTGGACGCTGGCTGCCACATCTGTCCCATGTGGATGCAGTGCCTGCTTTCAGTCCTGCATGTCTCAGTCCATGTGTAGGGAGCTACCAAGCACCTACCATGTGCCAGGCACTGTGTTGGGTGCTAGGAACACAGAGACATGCAAAAATAGAGTTCCATCAACGAACACCTCTTAGTCCATGGGGATCCATCAAGTCAGCCCTTAGAGTGCACTGGGCTCAGTAATGGGATCCATTCCAGGAGGAAAGAGCAAGGACTGAGAAAAGGGTAAGGGGAGGATAAAAAGTCTAACTTGATACCAGCTGATAGTTGACTGTTGAATGGAGTGAAGAAGGAAAAAGGAGAAGTAGCGGATGAGAATGTTCTGAAATATGGCTGGGGTCAGTGTGGGTAACTTAGCAGCCTGGTGCAATGGAGTTGTAGGCAGGGGGTGTAAGAGGGTGTGCTGAAAAGAGTCAGGGGCTAGATGAAGACTGGATGAACTCTGTGTGCTGAGCTAAGGAATTGGGCATTTATTCTGTAGGTGAAGCGGAACCAAGAGGCTTCAGACAGTGGCAGGACCATCGTTACCTTTCACTGTTGCCCATCCAGGTGGTGCGGTGCACAACTTGCTGAGATTGAAATGTATGCTTGGCCTCTCTGTTCCATAGTGCCTGGCTCAAGTGAAGAACAAATGCCCCCTATTCTTGTTCTTTATCTACCCCAACTGTGGCTGGTGTTAACACTGTAAACCATGATCTATATGGTTTACATGATCTATAAGCCACATCTGTATTTCTGCTCTGCAAGGCCTCATGCGCTCATATGGTTCTTGAGGTATAAGATGTAAGGTAGGAAGTGGTTCCATGGTATAATTTTCACCTTCCATGCAACCTCCCTGGGCCCCGTACTGCTGCTCTTCATCCACTGAAGATGCACTGTTTTTCACCCTGAAGGTGGATCTGGTGCCCCACCACTTCACAGCCCTTCTCTGATCCTGCTGGCCTCTGCTTCTACAGCCTGAGGAACAGCAAGGATGTCAATAGGGCTGGCATGCACGCATGCATGCGCAGGTGAGGGGGGGGGTGGCACATTACTGAGGATGCTGCAGGACAGTGTAAGGACTTTGTTGTCATTGTGGCCCCCAACTGAGGATGAGTCCATGAACAATCACTACCCAGACCCACACCATAATTGTTGTGACTTGGTTCCACAGTATAATCCATTGGCTGATTTTTGAAAGAAGTCCGTCTTATTCCACAACACAGAAACTCCCCTTGAAAGACAAGTATGAGATAATGCATGTGGTGCATTAGCCAGGAATAGACCCTGAGTCTCTTGCATGGAAGGTGGGAAACTTCCACCACAGAACCACCTTATTCAACCTCCCATCTTACATGGTAAGGACTTCCTCTTGCGCTTTGACTGAGCTGAAGAGTCATCAGAGGGGAGAAGCACAGCCATGGCATCCTCTGACTGATGATTTACAAGGACCACACCAGCGGCCCGTGGGAAAAACCACACCCAAAGCAAGCAAACCCATCAAGGCAGTGGCAAGAAAAAAAACCAAGGCACCAGTTAGGAGTCCGTGTATGACCCAATCCAGGTGGGAGATGATGGCAGCTTGGACCGGATTCTGGATATATGCAGGGGGTACAGCTAGCAGAATTTCCTGCCGTCTTAGATGTGGATTGTGAGAAACGAGTGGAGTCAAGGGTGACCCTAGGGTTTATGGCCCGTGAAAGTAGACCTGCCAGGCTGCCCTTTCCCTGAGCTGAAAAACACGGAGATCTCTGCTGTTCTTCTGCACCGCCCACCCCAGTTGTGGGCAGCAGGCTACCGAGAGTGGTGCTAGACCTTGCAGCTTCCCCAACAGGGCCTAAGCCTTGGAATTTCATTCCCGGAAACCTTCCTTACTGGAAAATACAAAGAGATTCATACAGCCACCTCAGTCTATTTTTCATATTCAGGTATTTCCAGGCCCCTCAGTGCTGTATCCACAGCCCCCTTATATCTTTCTGAAGGTGCCGTCTTCGCCTGTGCATAGCTAGCTACGTGGCAGAATTACTACTCTTGTGTCAGGTCTAAATCAGGCTCTGTGATGGTGACATTTCGCTCTGCGAGAACTCGGGTGCAGGGTCTCAGTAATGAATGGGGCCTTTCTCTAAGCCTCGTGCATTTAATAACTGCCAGGTTATCCCCAAGTGATCTCCATGGGAGTGGACCAAAAATGGCCTATCAGTCCAAATGAAATATGCCACAATTTCCCATGATTCCCAGATACTTTTTCATTTCAGCACCACCTGCTCCTAGCTCCAACAAGGCTGACTCTGCCAGCATCATCATTAAGGACTTTGTTTTTCGGGGATACATCACTCATGGTGTTCTGGGCTTGTCTCTGCTCAGAGGCTGAAATAGCTGTTTGCCAGTCTAACAACATCTGTGGCCCGGGAGACATATAAAGGGCTGTCCCTCTTATATGGGGACAAGCCTTTTGATCCTTTGGCAAAAGTGTACCACACCGTTCCCTCATATGTGCACATTATCCCTGGCATCAAAGTCATTTCCACGTAGACATGGCATGTGGAAACTACAGGGCCTTTGGAATCTGAAAGAACTGAGCTCAAACCCTACCGCCATTACCTATAGAGCTGGTGACTGTAGGCACATGTGTTATGAGCTCTGAATTTGCACCATAGTAAAATGGCTAAGGGACTTGATAAAGACAGAATATGGAAAACAGGAAGAAGAGTTTGGAATATGAAAGTCTATTATTCCTATAAGAGAGCTAAAATATGTCAACCACCTACCTGTCCATCCTGCTGTGGTAGCTACATGCTGTCTTGATGGTGGCAGTTATGCTATTAATATTTTTCAAACTAGCGGAAGCTACCTGTGGTGAACAGGTTTGAGTGGCGCTTCCAGAGTAGGAAGAAAGGCCCCAAGATCTTTCAATGAAACCTTGTAGATCACTGCAGTCCCTAGGCTGACACGACTGCCTTAAAGCACACCATCCAGAGGAATCAATTACTGGAGGAGGATGCTACATTTTTTGAAGTTGAGGTTGAGAAGACTCTGGGTGAAGTGGATTGGCTCAGTGACGGCATTGATGGACTGGAGACTACTGGTGATAGAAAGCAAGAGACAAAGCCTGGCAATTTCTGTTCTGTGGTACATAGATCGCTGTGAGTCAGAGTCAACAACAACAGCTAACTCTCTCTCTCTCTCTCTCTCTCTCATACACATTGGTGGCCTTCTGTCTCATTCCTGGGATCTCACTGGTTTTCCTAGCTTTAAAATGGGTCTAAGCCTGAGAAAGTTGCCCTGGTGGTATAGTAGTTATGTGTTGGGCTTTGAATCACAAGGTCAGCAGTTCAAAACCACCAGAGCCTCTGAGAGAGAAAGAGGAGGCTCTCTGTTCCTGTAAAGAGTTACAGTTTCTGCCCTGCTCTATTGGGCGGCTATGAGTCAGCAGTGAGAGAAGTCTGATCAACGTTAGGGACACAGGGTAGAGCATTGGTTATAGATGTGATACAGGTTTGGGTGCTGGCGAAATTGTCTCTGACGATTTCACTTCCTTTTTGTCTTTGACTAGTTCTGTGATCTTGGGGAATAACTTAATTTTATTACACTCAACTCTTTATTTAAAAAACAAGGATACTAATAACACCTGCTTCTTTCATAAGACTGCTGTTGGGATTAGGGTCGTTAATTAATTCATGGGAAAGCACTTCCAACAGAACAGTGCCAGGCACACAGCAAGCACTCTGTAACTACCATGACCTCTCTAGGGTCTCTTTTCCATTGGGGAGATAGTTAACTTGCTGTTAACAAGCCCCTGTATCCGCTTTACAAGGTCAATTCAGATACTTGATTTCAATTGCTTTTCATAGTCCTGGGAGGTAGGAAACAGTTTTCATATTTAACCAACTATTAAACATATGCAACACAGACACAGAGCAGTGGGCAGAAGGCTCAGGAACACAGAAGTGAATGGCAAACCCCTCCCAAGTTAGAGTCTGTCTCCTCAGCCCCATTTCCCTGTTCATCTCACAGTATGAGAGTGATTCCTTTCACCAGCTAAGCTGAGTGGATGAACCACGTCCTCAGAATAGGGTGGAACCTGATCTCACGGAACACCAGGATCTAATTCCAGAATACTTTTATCACTGTAAAAGGAAACTCCCTGACCATTCATTTCCTATTCTTCCCCTTCCACCAGTTTCTAGAAAACACAAATTAATTTTCTGTCTGTGATTTTGTGCATTTTGGGGATTTCATATAAATGAACGTCTATAATATGTGACCTTTTGTAGCTGGCTTCTCAGCAAAATATTTACAAGAATCACCTGCAGTGCAGCATATATCAATGCTTAATTGCTTTCAATGACTGAATCATATACATAATATGCATATATGAAATTTTGTTTCTCTTCATCACTTGGATGGCTTCCACTTTGGGGCTATTATGCATCAAGCCACTTTAACTATTTGTGTGTAAGTTTTGCACCAACAATTTCTATTCAATGAATGCACCCAGGAAGGAAACTGCTGGTCTGTGCTGAGCAGTTTGAAGACCCACCCACATCTTTGAAGACCCACCCACATCTTTGCCAAAGTGGCTGCACTGTTTTACATCTCTGTTAACAATGTATGAGGCTTCTGGTTTCTCCATATCTTACAAATCTCCATATCCAATGACACTTGCTCTTACCCCAAAGATAATACTTTTATAAATCTATACTTCTTCTTCTTCTTCTTCTTTTTTTTTTTTTTATAAAATCCATACTTCTCTCGACAGAACTGTCCATCTTTAAGATCACATCAAAAGACTACATGGCTCAGTCAGGTAGATACTCTTCAAAGTTTTTTCAGAGGAAAAAATACAGGTGTTTCCTTCAGGTTCTTTTTTTTTTTAGGCATCACTGCCCTCAGGTGGCGGGAGTAGGAGGCGCAGCCTTTGCTCCTGTGAGCTGGAATTGAACCTCCAACCCGTGGGCCGCAGTCCCGCACAGAACCACTATGCCACCGGGGCTCAGCCTCCTTCAGGTTCTTAATAGCTCTAATGGAAAAGAAAACAATTATAGTCTTACTTCTTTCTGATATTTCCCATTTGTTTTTTAACATTTCTCCTCTAGCCCATCACATTCTAAGTAATCATTTAAAAAATGTGCCTGTAGGAACTACAGAACCCTGAGGTCTATTAAGGTCTATTGAGGTCACTGCTATATGACTACTACTAGTAGTGATATGATACTTCTACAAGGAACCTTGTAGTGAGTTATAAGCTGGACTGACAACCACAAGTTCAGCAGATCTAACCCACCAGGCGCTCCCTGAGCGAAAGATGAGGCTATTGACTTATGTAAAGATTTATAACCTTGAAAACTCACAGAGGCAGTGCTCCTGTGTCCTACAGGGTCACTCTGAGAGAGGATCAACTCGATAGCAGTCATTCCCGAGTGTCATAGTTTACTATCTGTCTGTTATTGTTATCAGTGTTTTTATTTTTATTCATGCTATTATTCTTCACATTCATATAAGATATAGTATTAGCTCCAGCACACAGATGAGCAAACTGAAATGCAGTCTTCCCAAAGACATACAGATAGGATCCAAGATACTGAAAGGTGGAGTAGCTACTGAAATCCACCATTGGTGCACTTAGGAACTTTCCACAAGGACTTACCATGGACAAACTTTGTTTGAGGTCTCAGCAGCACCTAAGATTTCTGGAGCGATGATAGACTTGTTGAGATAGGCCTTCCATAGCCCTAGACCCATAAAAGGGCTTAGGCTTGAGAAAGGTGACTGCTTAGTGCTCTCATCACACACTTCAGGGGGCCGTTGCGACAACAAGCTCAGAGAAAATCCCACAGTACAACTTGAAAGCTTCCTCTTTCAATACTTTCTTGATTCTCTCATTTAGCATCATCTCTAGTCCTCATTCAGACTTTGTGTGACAATCCCTTAGGACAAACAGCTACGTTTCAGATGCAGCCATAGACACTAGCTAGCATGCAGAGGTGAAGAAGATGCGGTATCTGCTGGGACTTGAGACAGTTCCGATTGTATCAATTATTTAGATATCTGTCTGCCTCTTCTCCTTCTTCCCTCACTCCTTTTCCGAGGTGAATTTGACAGACAATCAAATCTACACCTCAAGAGACTTTATAACCCTGTCCTTAAATTTCTATGATGAACTGTCCCCAGCAGCAGAAAGCACAAGGCTAATGCTTCTTATCTCAGGGTCTCCCAGTCACCCCTTCTCAAGGAGTGATTTACTAGACCGGGGAGCTCAAAGAAGGCAGCAAGGATGCAGCTCCCAGCTGCCTTCTCTCCATCAAACTGCACAGGATGTCTATCCGGTCCAGCGCCTCTACTAGTCTTTTCTCCCTAAATGGAGCCACCTTCTGCAAAGTTGGGAAGACTCCACAGGCATTAGTGTCCTTAATTCCCCTCTCTTATCCCCAAGTTTCAATCAGACACAAGTTTGTAACCTCTGTCTCTAAACCATCACTCATATCTGCCCACCTCCCTCCACTCGCCATGTCACCCTTGCCCAGGGAATCACTGCTGTCATTTCCTCTCAACCAGCTTCCACTCTTATCTCCTGCAATGTCTTCACCACCTAGCAGCCAGAGTGTTGTTTAAAAATCATAAGCCAGGTCATACTACTCCCTTGCTTAAAACCTTTTAGTAGCTTTTTGTTTCCCAGAATAAATTCTACACTCTTAACCAGGGATGAGGCTGTGTGTGGTTTGGGTCCTGGAAACACCTTTACCGCTTTTCCTTCCCTTCTTTGTCTGCTCATCCACCCTGCTTTCCTGGTGTTTTTCCAGGAGATAGATCACGTTGTGTGTTAATATCCCTTGAACATGGCAAGATGGTTTTGTCTCAGACTCTTTGTATTTGCTGTGACTTCTGCTAAAGTGCCTTCGAACTATTCGTTCTTTCTCAATTTCTGGCATGGTCCAACCCCTGTCTTCATTGAACCTCTTTATAAATGCTAATTCCTGAGTATGGTCTTTGCTGGACCCTGTAGGAACGTCAACCTTTCTCCCTCTCCCATGCTCTTGTTTTCTACACCCTTTCTCATCTTGTTTAACTCCCCATAATGGTCCTGGTACATTTGCCTATGTCTACTCTTTCACTGGTAGAAGCCTTAATGGTGTAGTGGTTATTCATTGGACCACTAACAGCAAGGTCTGCAGCTGGAAACCATCAGGACCTCCCAGGAAGAGAGATGAGGCTTTTCTACCCCCATCAAGAGTCACCGTCTTGGAAACCCCCAGGGGGCAGGTCTCCCTGTGCTGAAAGGTTGCTGAAAAGTTGACATTGACTCCAGCGCAGTGGTTTCTTTCACTTGGAGACATACTCCATGAGGGTAGCCTCTGTTTTGACCACAGCCCTAGTGCCCAGAGCAGTTTGGTATGTAGTAGACGCTCAGTAGATTTTCCTGAAGTGAAAAGAAAAATGTGCATCTATGACTTCATTCCTATCTTCCAATTAAAAAATAGGCATATGCTCTGTTCTCAGGACATACACAATCTTTACTCTTATACACAGTAAGCTTATAGGTAGCTATTAGTAGTTACCTTGTCTCTGCTGAGGTCATTGGCTCAGAAGCAAGTGGTCCTTTATGAGATCTCATTTATTGAATTGATTCAGTCCCCTTCCCCTAAACTATTATCCTTCTCAGCATCCTGGTGATATTTTCCTTCAAAGGACTTATATTTATTCAGTTATTTACTTCTTACTGCAGCTCTGCTACTATTGCAAAATTTACCCATACCAGGACCTGTGTCATATTCTTGGAGATATCACACAGACATTACACTCCAGCAGCTTTCCTCTCTAATTGGAGATCAAGACATCCATGTGGCAGAAGCTTCCAATGCAGAACATCAAGCAGAGAAGATATGCTTTATTGTTGTTTGTAGCAGATAAACGAAATTAATATTGACTCGAAAGAAGATGTAGATAATTCCCTGTGTAATTTGTTTCTGTGCCTGTGGAATAAAGATAACAATAACACCTACACCACTGGGATAATGATGGATCAAACGGTACAACCAAAAACACTACAAAATGCTGTGACAAGGTACGATGTATGTTAACATATGATGTTTGGTGGTGGAGGCAGAAAAGCTTGTGATTGCAAATGAAAGACCATCTGATTCATCCCTTTTCTGTTAGTGAGCCTGAAAAGAAATGTTAGGTACAATTGGTCCCAATAGGGACCAGTCAGGCTGGTATGAAGGCAAAGTGGTGCAAAGGTTCATGTCCTTGCTCATCCCGACACCCTTGCCTCTGTGCTTTGCTCTGGCTTCTTGGACACATGTCTTTCAGCAAAGCCAAGTGTATAAGGTCTGCTCTTGGCTAATCAAACTGGAAACAGTACTGAGAGCACACAGCTGGGGCACACAGACAGAAAAACAGCTCCCTCATCCAACTTGAAGCAAGAGTTTCCAGATGGAGTGTTTGGAAAGTCAGGTACCATTACTAGTTTTTAAATTCAGTGTCTTAACAGTTTCATAAATGGGTGAGCTAGTGATATAGGAACTAACTTTTGATTTTAATTTGGCAAACACGGAGTGGTTTTTCCATGCCAAATATTCTTCTAGGAATTGGGGATATAGTAAATGAAACAGATTAAAATTGTCCTTGTAGACTATACCGTTTGGCCTGGGGTGGAGGGAAAAGGAGTGAAACAACAAGTCCCTGCAAATAAGCTATGCAGTCCAGAAGAAAATGAACCATGGAGAAAAACAAAGCAGAGAAGGATTGTATATGGTCACGATACAATTCTAAACAGAAACATCCCC
>PVJH01007333.1:0-12502 GCA_004026705.1 Nesogale talazaci | reverse complement strand
GGCATGAGAGTAGTCATGAGAGTTGCATGTCTGGAGCAGTGAGAAATGAGGTCAGGGAGATGGGCATCAGATCCTCAGACTTAACTAGATCATATTAGACTTTGAACTTTGTTTATGTGGCATGCAAAATCACTGGAATGTTATGATCAAAAGGGCGACATAATACATTTAAAAGTTACAAATGGCTAACAAAAATATGGAAAATGCTTGTGATCATTAGCGATCTGAGAGATGCAAATTGAAACTACAATGAGATACCACCTTATACCCACAATGTTAGCCAATTCAAAAAACCCCAGGAAACAAAAACAGCTGGCGAGGCTGTAGAGACAATGGAACTTGTATACACTGTTTCTGGACCTAAACATATACGATGAATTTGGAATGCTATATGGCACCATCTAAAACAACTGGAAATCAAAATCTCATATGATCCAGCAATATCACTATTGACAAACAACCCAAAGAAGTAAGAGGCAAAACACCAGTGGATGTAAGCTCTCCCATGTTTCTTGCAGCACACTTCAAGTAGCAAGACACTCAAAGCAGGCCAAATACTCAACAGTGGAAGAATGGATAATGAAACGATGGTACATACACACAAAGGAAAACTATGCAAGCCTGAAAAACTGATGAAAGCTGGAGGCACCACATTACATGAAAGTTATGCTGAGTGAAGTTAATCTATTACAAAAGGATAAATACTGCATGATCCCACTCCTATAAGGAAGGCACCAAATAAAAATTCTTAGAGACCAACTCCCAAAATGATAGAGAACCTACCTACCACTACTCACAAACTATACACTACTCTTCTTATATGCACATTTTGAAAACCACCTTGAAAGAGGAGATCACACACCATCTGGGTACTCCAGATGATGTTGGGGCAGGGGCAGAGGGAGAAGATCATAACACTGAGACAAGGTTGAGATAAATCCACAGACTCCACTGGAATGAGAAGGGATCTTGACTGGAAAGTCAAGAAAATCAAGGTCAGGGGAGGTGGGCATCCAGATATTAGAGGCATTTATACTTCTGTTGGTGGGTAAGTGGGAGGAACCACTTCTTGTCAGGAGGGTACACTCAACAATAATTATAGAGAACATAAGGGGGGAATAAGCCAGGGACTATGTTCCTGGTTAGATGCTTCCAAAATGCTTCTACCCAACCATTAGTGAACCATGCGCTATGACTATGCACCACGATGACCTTAGACTCTGGCTGTTTGAAGAACATTGTATCCCCCAGAGGCCACATCAGCAGGACTCCATGTGGAAACCCCATTGAATGAACTGGACTTAACCTCAAAATTAGATGTAGCACTTGGACTTACAACTGAAATCCCTTAGCAAGAGAAAGAATAGACGATGTCCTCTCCAAGACTATGGGGTTAGCAGTTGTTATACCTTGGCTAGGACCCTTGTTTAGCAGTTGTCAAATGAAAAGTGGTCCAGAGTCATCATATATTTACTACCTTAATGTCCTTGCTTCAATTTGGGTGCTTGGGTGCTCTGGTGGTGGTGTGGTTACATGTTGGTCTGTGTTCCACATGGTTGGCAGTTTGAACCTACTAGCAGCTCCTAGAAAGACTGGGATTTCTACTCCTATAGACAGTTGTAGTCTTAGAAACCCAGAAGGAGGTGAGTTTGGTTTTGATTTGCTTTAATATGACATGTATTGGCCTGATAGGCAAATGTCTGCCCTTGTAAAGAATGAGACTTGGAATAGGAATTTTCCCTTAGCACCAACCCCCATGGTCAATGTAGACAGACTTCCATCCTTTAAGAATCCAATCTGTACAAAGCAACAACTCATGGACTGTGGTTTGTAGCTGTGCTACACTTGAAAAACCTTTTCCTCAACAGTACTTACATTCTCTGTCATTGGTGCTGTCAATGGAATTGCATTATGCATAAGGGAGGTGATTGACAATGTTGTTTTGTTATAAAATGACGAGACCGATAAAGTGAATCAGAACCATATATAATCAATCAGTGGGCAAGTGAATGAATTCTGGAATCTCACTTAATCCTAGCCCCAATCCAATAACAGTTAGTTCTGATAAGTTGGCCCTGTTTGATACTTGCTTTCATGAAACAATCACTGAAGATATGGATGCCACAGCAAAGTGTGATGAAGGAAGCAGATGGTGCCCGGCTATCAATAAAAACAACATCTGGGATCTTAAAGGCCTACAGTCAAACAAACAGTCATCTAAGTGAGGTGTCAACTCAGTCCACATGGAAGAAGTACACCAACTTGTGTGATCCAAAGGTGACAAAGAACAAAACAAAAAATGATGGAGAGCAAGAGATCTTAAATTTGAACACCCAATTTGTGGAAGGTTCTTGAGGACAATGGAAGCCCCAAATCCATCTGCGGAGTACTTCTGTGGATCCAGCCGCTGGTAGAGCCCCTGTGACCACAGTTAAGAGATGTGAACAATCTTAGAGATTATTGTAAACTTGATTATGGTGGGTGGAAATAAGATATAATAGGGTGCCTGGTCAGCTGATCTTAACCCTGGACTTGTTCTAAGTTTAAATATTTCTCTCTTGTTTCTTGACCAAGGTTTCTTCTTGGACTTATTTTAATATTTCCAGTGGTCTCCCGCTCACTTTTATCTTGGTCTTTGTATGTTTCCCAGTATATAAAGCAGAGGGGCAAATGTATTGAGACAATAAGTGATACAATGACTTGTCAGGGATGTGGGGGCAGGGAAGGTTAAGGGGAGCTGGGGAGAAAGGGAAGTTCACTGGAACTTATTGTGGTGATGTATAAACAACTCATTAACTGTGACTGGACTGTGGAAGTGTGTGATATATGATTTTTATCTCAAGGAAAAGAATCATGTGTCAAGATATTCTATAAAACTATAACAACCACCTGCTGCCTTAGGATTGATTCTGCAGGGGTAAGGTTAGAGCTAGGGTTCAGGAAAAATAAGAATTGATTCTACCTTACAGATGCATAGTGACCTTAATGGACAGAGTAAAACGACCCCTGTGGGTTTCTGAGACTGTAACTCTATAGGAGGAGAAAGCCTCATCTCTTTCCTGTAGAGCGGCTGGTGATTTTGAACTGCTGACCTTGTGGTGAGCAGCCCAATGATAATCCCTTTTGCCACCAGGGCTCAGCTCTTTAATTAAGATGAAAAACATTTTTTTCCAGATAAGGAGGGTTGGAGGTGGGGAGAAGTTAGTGCTTAAAAATAGGACATTATTTTGTGGGCTATTCTAGTAATACAGATGATGATAGTTCTGGATTAACCCAAGTGAGGTCAGTGGAGCTGGTGAGAAGGTGACAAGTGCTAGCCCTATGGAACCCAGTTAATCTCTGACACACACACACACACACACACGCGCGCACACATGAGTGGGAATGGGCTCACAGCAACTGGTTTGGTTCTCGTTCACCCAAAGGTTAAGATCTGCCTATCAATCCATCCTCTCTTTTCCTGAAAGAGTTGCCCAAGAGATTCTTCCGAGATAATTTTATTCCAATTATTGTTGATTAAAACGGAGTTAACTTGCTTGAGAATACTGTGTATGACATTGACCACATGCAGTGCATTATTTCCTGTGATATCGATGGGCATATTGTGATTAGGAGAGGCAGGTAGCCCCATTTCCCACTTTGAGGGGTTAACTGGTTCTCCTGGGACCACATAGTGTGGCAATTGGCAGAGTTGGGACTCTGCACGGAAATCCCTTGACTCATAGTCTTGTGTTTCGCTTTTCTGCTGGCTTCCTTCGGATCTAGCTCATTTTGAGATCTTACTTTCTACCTTCGGAGCTGGGCCATCAGTGTCTTTAATGGCCTCACTTATATCCATCTAAGCCTCAAAATGCAACCGTTTGACAAGGACAAATGGGTAAGTCAGCAGCACTTGAGAAAGCCCTTCTGACTCCCAGGCCCTGAGACCCCTCCCTTCGTCTTTCACCTCCCTCTTCAGTTCTCCCTGCACGCCTGCCCCCGCCCCCCCCCCTCCCAGCTCTTACCCCACCACTGTGAGCCGGGACTGAATTCAATTATTCCTCGCACTCTCATTACAGTCTGACCAAGATTTATGAGTTGATAATTGTCTGAAAGTAAGACCACAAAGTATCATTTGTGTTTGGGGCTAACCTTCCCAGTGACCTTTAGGATTAAAGGCAAAATGAAAAGTGTGATTTCTGCCCAGCCAAACTGGGTAATGTGATCCAATCCAGCAATAATCCAAAGCCTCAGATTTCCCTGGTGAAGGACACAGTCGGGTTGGGCACAAAGGGGGACAACAAATCCTGTAGGCTCAATTCACAAATTAATTTTTTTTAAGGTGTCACAATCTCCTGTTCACCCTTTTGGGTGTGCTCTCTTGAGTGACGTTTTCCAAACAGGCTGATGACAACAGCTCACACCTCTAAGGCCTTTATTGGATTATTTTTACAGGCCGTTTAAAAACACTTTTTTGAGCAGCCCTAATTGGAAACAGACCTCTCCCCCGGCCGGAGCGAGCACGGGAGCATCGCTGGAGGAGAGAAGAAAACGAATTTGTGAAAACATTCCCAGGTCGGAAGGTGAGACCTGGTACATCATTTTGCTTCCCAGAAGCTCCATGCAGTTATGACCCTTCCTGATAGCTCTTCCTCGTGTGCACCAGCGATGCCGAGACAAAATGACAAAGAAAACAGCACCAGAGACTCAACATAAAGCTTCTGGCAAGCCCAAGATGTCGGTGAGGCATTTGTGGCTCCCAGTTGGGCATGTGTAATAGTGTGTCATTCTGAGTTAGAAGGCCACTTCTTAAGGGAAGAGATGGCTGTTGGCCTGTGCCCCATGCAGTGAATCATATGATGAGAAGGCCTGATACATATTAGACTGTGATAATATCTTCGCTCTGCTCTGGCCTCTATCTTGAGTGCATCACGAATCTATTATACCAGGTCATGCACTAGGTCCTCTGTTGGGCAGAGAAGGGAGAATATAAGATACAGTTCCTTACCTCAATACAACCTGCCTTCCTAGACTAAACAAGGACCCGGGTTCTTCTCAGGCTGGGCTTCAGGGACGGATCCCCAGTTGGGCTGCATTGCAGTTTCTGGCCTCAGAACAAGGGTGACCACATTCCCTATGTCTGGATCAAGAAAATCCAGGAAGAAATAGATGGCCCATAGGGTCAACTGCTGGAGTTGGATGTGGGAGGGTGGGAGTGGAAACGGGAACTCGGTGAAGACATGGGCATTATTCATTATTTGTATTTTCCACAAGTACAATCATCGTGCCTCTTTTTCACCATCTAGTCATCTCTGGGTGGCACAAATGATTCACGCCCTTGGCTCCTAATGAAAAGACAAGGGGGTTGAGTTCATCTAAAGACACCTTGAAAGAAATGCCTGCTGATTTATGTCTATAAAAATCAACCTCTGAAAAGCTCATGGTTCATAGTTCCACGCTGAGTCTGCGAGTCAGAGGAAACCTGAGAGCAACTGGTTGGGTTCTCATTCACCAAAATGTTAACACCACCCTTGGCTGAACTTCACCTCTCCCTTTGTCCATCAGCAATGTATGAAGAGACCTCTAAACACATGTGCTATTTTGTGCTAATGACTTGAAAGTTCTTAGACACATGAGTATATATTCCACCTGGACATTGTTTTTCTTCTTCATGCATGTATGGCTTGCCTTGTGTATAACATATAAAAACTTATTCATCATGCCCTTGCACTTGTTCACCTAGTGTGTGGGGCTTCCCAACATTGTTTGGCCTACTGCCCCCTTTTTAGGAGAAAAAAAATTACTCAGCATATCCAGGAAATTAAAAAATTATGTCTTAGCCCATAATCCAGGATGAAATGTAGGTTTCTGTGTTTATAGACGCCCCCCCCATCATTCCCATGCTCCACAACTGAAAAAAAACAACCCAAGTCAAACTCAGTGCCATTGAGGCAGTTCCTAGTCACCTCACGGGAAAGGTAAGACCTGCCCCCGTGGGTTTCTGAAAGTGTAAATCTTTTCAGAAGTAGAAAGGTCCACCTTTTTCCTAAGGTGTCATGGGTGGTTTTGAACAGCTGACCTTATGGTTAGTAACCCAACACATAACAACTATGTCACCAGGGGGCACAAAGTTCCCCACCTTCGGAAACATGGGCATAGTAGATATAACCATAGACTCAGGAGTTACTGTTGATCAGTAGAATGGGGCTATGGATAATGAGATAAGATATCTATTCTGAAAATAGTACCTGGTCCATCCTAAGTGCTGAATAAAATCAAGCTATTGCCATGATTACTCACTAATAAATGCTGCAATGCAGGCCCACAAGCATCTGTGATAAATTCCTGATCTGCTTTCTTTCCGACCAGGATTTTGCACCAAACCACCTTGGCCTCGCACCTGCTTTTGGAGTCTGCTGCTGATGCGTTTGGGCTGGTGTCAGTATTTTGCCTCTTCCAACAATGTCTGCTTTTCAACTCCAGGGGCTACGGGCTCGATTTGTCCTGTAGCCCTTGCTACTGCCCATGACTTCAGGTGAGCACTTGGCTCACCTCTGACCTCTGAAGGGGAACCTTGCGTCTCCACGCTGTCCTTGAGATCCTGGTCAGACTTCTGTCCAGGTGAGGTCTCTCCCGTAGCAGAGGGGTGGGTGGGTTGCCATTACCACAGAGACAAAGTTTCAGGAACTTTGTGAGCCAGTTATAATACGTAACCATCATTCATGACTGAATCACATAAACTTACAATTAAGCAATTAGGCTTCAACCAAATGTAATAGTCACATTAAAAAACATATGTAATTCAGAACTCACCACTTCCCAATTATTTTATGACCCTTTACCATTAGCTATACTTTGGAGGCTATTAGATAAGTACGCGCGGTGGCTGGCTACTGCACATCTCTTCCCATCTCTGCATTCCGTCACGTCATGTTGGTAGCATCAAATTGGTCCTGGCAGAAGTACTTCTACCAGGGAAATTGACAAGAGTGACAATTTCAGAGTTCCTTTCCTCTGGAGAGCTGGTAGTTAAACACCGACCAACACACCATCTGACTTTGTTCGTGAGCTTGTCTGTGTGGCACATGGAGCTCGCTCAGACTTTAACACATTGTCACTCCTCTCCCACCAGTGGTCTCTTTTAGTGGACTATAGCGAGGGTGAGGGTAGGGCCAACACTTATTAATCTTTGATGCAAATTCTCCCTTTCTCCATGTGTCCACCCCCTAGATTCCTTATGAAGGTAAGTCAAAAAGAATTGTCCTGAGGGCTCCAGCTCAGACATGCATGGAATTATTCTAACCACAACACGTTTGAGTCTGTCTCTGTGATCAGGGATGGCTGGAGACTGTTCTCTCAGTTCTCCACTTGTCTCTGTCTCATTAGAGGGCCTTTGATGAACAATTCAGGGCTTTTGAGGAGATCCAGGGGGCATGTTTAAATTCAAGGCAGAGAGATATCAGCTCAGAAGAGTAGGGAGGCTGTTTTGGGGGGACTTCTAAGCGGTCATCATGATAGATTTTCTCAAAGGACACAGGACAACTGCAGAAGCTTATTATAAAGAAGTTTTATGAAAACAGAAGGCTGTTTTGTGAGAAAAAGTTCAGAAAGTGTACAGAAGAATTTGTTTTTCCATCACAACAGAGCACTTGCTCATACTTTGAGGGTAGGGAGAGCTGTCCCTGGAGAATATCATTGGGAAACCTCACCAACGTGCCATACAGCCTGGACATCATCCCTGCCTCCAACTTAATTATGTTTCCTAAATAAATAAATAAACAAATAAGAACAACATGATTTAAGTCCTTCAAGGATGCCCAAAATTCAGTTTTGAAGTTGTGTAAATCTAAGAGGGTAAAATTAGAGAGATGGAAATAGAGTCTTCAGAAGTGCATACACCTACCTAGATGCTATGTCAAGAAACTAAAGCTTCATATATATATTTTTTGTTTAACAAAGGGTGGTAATTTTATATCAATGCTTTACTTTTTGTATTTATAGAATAGAAAGTGGAATGAATGTAGATTTACCCAAAGATGGCCTCTGGCAGTATCGGCCAGCTTCTCCTGGCCCTTTCCTGGCAACTCCAAGGGTGACAGGTGGAGAAGTCTGTAATTCCAGCTTCATGATTGTAACTGGTGGAGTTGGTTTTCAGTTGGGGTGGAGTTTCTTAGGACATTTAGTGGCTAATCCTTTGCACCAACACATTGTGGGCTGGGAAGTTCCTAGCAGCAACAATGAATTTTTATTCATTTATTTTTGTTTGGAACAGCCATTAAGTTGATAGGAAAAAGGCTTGCAAATGTGGGCTATCAGAGGGAGAAGAGGAGAGGTAGGAGGATGATGGCTTAAAGTTTAATATATTTAAATATTATTTAGGGACATGTCCCCCATCACCTGTAGGCCAGCTTGTCCTACTGTGGTGACTTATGTATTGCGATGAATTCTGGAAGCTGTCCTTCCAGTGCTTCAAATACTGGTAGGGTCACCCCTGGAAGACAGATTTTATCCCAGATTCCAGACTAAGACTGACAAGGAAAAAAGACTTACCATCTCCTTCCAAAATTTAGCCAGCGAAAAGTTTATGAACTGCAACAGAATAGTGTCCACTGGAGAGCTTGAAGATGAGCCTCTGAGGTTGGAAAGTATCCCAACGATCCTGGAGAGGGCCAGGAATGGGCAGTCTTTTGTTCTGTTATACACAAATCTGCCCTAAGTCAGAGTTGATCCAACAGCTACCAACACCACCAGTAACCACAGCAGCTACCACTCAATCTTACAACACTCTGTGGTCATCAGACCATTAACATCGACGTTTACACTCAAGGCCTTTGCCCTCTGCATGGGAAGGTGAAAGAGTGACTATTCCCCTTGTAACTGGGAATTATCACGGAGTCTACAAAAGAACATGTAGCCCTGGGTTTGGTGCATTCTAAACTGCATGCCATGATAACTGGCTAACACTTTTTAAATGGTGCAAGGAAACAGCCTGAGTGAACACTCACCTTCACATAGTTTAAAATTAGACTGCCTTCCAAATGACATAGGACCTGGAGTTTTTCTTTTCCCCTAGCAGGCTACCTTGGCGCCTTTTAAAACTTGGCTGATCACCTCTGTTAGCCTTTTGGGGAACAATCCCCAGAGTTCTGCTTGTGCTTATTCTCGATCATAATCCCCTGCAAGAGACTGCGACGGCCTCAACCAGGGCTCACCACAGGCTCATCTTCAGGCCCTGCTGGAAGTCTCGCTGGATTGTTATAGGGGAAAGTTCCAGTGCTGGACACAGGAGCACAACACCGGTATGCAACCATTCTTCAGTTGAAAAGCTGTCTCCAGAATGCATTTTAAGACAAGTGGGGCGATAGGGCAGTCATCCTGGTCTTTAAACATCGCCGTAAACACTAGGCTCTGGATGTCGACCATAGTCATTAGAAAAATGATATTTTAAATCATGTAACAACCACAAGGTTGTGGACACAGGCCTGTTACCTGTAAGACTCCTTGCTAAAGCAGAAGCAGGCTCTGATTTACCTTAATGAAAACTAGTGTGCCTTTCCTGTTATTTCCACTCAATGTAATAATTTTAGTGAGCAGTTTGGGGAAGGGTTCCCGAGTCACAACAAAGGTTAATTGTTCTTTCTTATTGCCAACCAGTCCATTCTGATTCATAGGACAGGGTAGAACCGCCCTTGTTGGTTTCTGAGACTCTAACTCTTTACAGGAGTAGCAAGCCTCTTCTTTATTCTTCAGATCAGCCGGTAGTTTTGAACTGCTAGCCTTGGGGCTAACTAGCAGCCCAATGTGTAACTAACTCATTATCAAGCCAGAGGCATCTTGGAAGAAAGACCAAGCTATTTACTTCCAAAGGGCCACAGTCTTGAAAACTCAAAGGAACACAGTTCAATTCTCACACATAAAAAGGAGGCCTGAAGTTGAAATTGGCTAGACAGCAACAAGTTTGGTTTTGGATTTAACATTTCTTGGAAAATTGCTATCAATCAGTTACACTTAAGAATATTTAAAGTACAATCTCATTTAGCTCACTTCTGAGCTAGTGCTATTTATTTTGGTCTCCTTTTTTACCGGGTTGAATAACTTCCCCAAGACCACACAGCTTTTGAGTAGGCAAGCTGACTTTGAAGAGCAGGTACTGGGTGATGAGGATGGTGACTGTATCTGGTAAGGGAATCAGAAGGTAACCAACACAGAAGGGCAGGTACTATGCTGGGAAACGTTTGTTTCATTTAATTATATATCCATTTGCATGTATTAGGTTAATAACTCATCGCCATTGAGTAAATTCTGACTGTGGGGGACCCTATACATCGATGGGAGTAGAAAGTCTCATCTCTTTCCTTTGGAGCAGCTCATGGTTTCAAACTGCCAACCTGGTTGTTAGTGACCCAATGTATTACCACTATACTACTAGGGTTATGAGGTAAAATCTATAGGTGTGTGTGCTAATGTGAGCAACAGTGGGAAAAAAAGTTTGAACACTTCAAAGGCAACAGAGAAACAGAGAGGAAGTACTATGAGTTAGTTACTTTGTGGATGTAGCAATAAATGACAAGAAACAAAAATGTGTTTGAGATTTTGAGTGGAAAATCGATCTACTGTGTAAACCTTGACCCAATTCACAATAAAAATCAAGACCAAAAAAGACAACAGTGTCTCACGAGTGACAGGCATGCTAAAGCTGGGAGATGGCCAGCTGTTTAGATCTAAGCTGAGATTCTGTGCAATCAACTCCAGCTACTCCTGGTAAGTTGGGGAGAAAGGTGATGTGGGACTCGGACCAGACAGGCATTTGGAAGTGGCTGCAATTGTTAAGTTCTGATTTAGTTCCAACCAGTCATGAAGAAACAATTCATTATGTGTGTGTATTTCCACCCCACCCCTCCAGTACAGCCTATTTCATGAAAAGGGGCGGTGGTGTTCTATGGAGAGGTAGGGCTATATGGAAAGAATGAGTATAAACTATAACTCTATGACCTGTGCAAGGCCATTAATTTTTGTCTTTCTAGTTTCCTCATCTGTACAACAGTATAAGAATAACGGTTGCCCAGTGGATTTATTGCAAAGATTATAAATATTGAAGCAATTATGAGATCTATGCTTATAAATGCTGTCTGGCATCATCTTGGGATTGCCATAAATGTGGCCACGATTCCTTCCTTCCCTTCTGGATTTCTAGAAAAATGTACAATGCCTGGTACATGGTCGATATTCAGTATTTATTACTAAATAAAACGCCAGTCACTCTTTAATCAGACTTATGTGACTGACCACCGAATTTCACAATTGTAAGAGGTAGATACTATTCATAGCCCCATATTAGAAAGGAGATGCTGGAATCCCAGAGTCATTCAGCTATTAAGAGATGGAGTTGGGATCTGAACCCTAGCAGTGTGATGTTATAGACCCTGCGCTTACATTTTAATAGCCGCAAGAGTTGGTTAGTAGAGCAGGCATTCCCGTGGCTCCTGACTATGCCCCATGGCATCTCAGGCACAAAGGAGGTCGTCCTGCTGAGATCTGAGCTAGGATCCTGCGGGAGGAGCCCAAGATGCCCCATTCCCGGACCATCTTTCGTGCACACCTCCATAGCAAACAACCCAGCTGCTCCAACCATGCCTTAGACAGTCACCATATACTTGACACCACGCAAGTGCCCATCACCATCAAGCTGGGCCAGGTCTGTTCCAGGGACCCCTAATCATGGCTAGACAGCTGTGCCTTCTAGAAAGTTCTTCCTTCTTAGCAGTTGAAACCTGCTTTGGTTTTGGAGGGTTTCGGTGATGGGGAGGATGCCAACCTGAGAGAATGGCTGCGAAGCTCCAGCCGACAGGGCAGACAGGTGCGGGCCCCCAGGGATGGCGTCGCTGCATGGCCGTGCATGGGAGCCAAGCTCTCCGCCAACTTGTGTGCCTTTGAGAGAGAACCATTACGGACGTTTCCCCTTTTTTATTGCACACACTAATTGCCCCACCAAAATAACAAGTCCTGAAGGTTGGCGTCTGCTGGGAAGCGGAGTCCCTTGGGATCATTTTCTGTCTGGAAGTTCATTTGGAGTTTGCCGCGTGCTGCTGAGAGGGCTGGGAATCCGCCTCTCGGTGACTCCTGGTGCTTGCCACCCCCCTCCCCGCCCACCACCTCCCGGAACAAAGGAGAGAGAAGTGTTTGCTCCTCTATACACCCGAGAAACCCTCGTGGCCCTGCCCCAGCTCCACACTGCGCTCGGGCGGGTGGACTCCCCAGATGAGATGTCCTCTTCCCTGGTGACCCCGGGGAACCCCGGCGGGGCTGAGAACAAGCTGCTGACTGGTCTGTTTGGGTTCTTGGAGCCGACCCACCAATCATCGGCCCCATGATTGATGCCGCTCTGGGCTCCGGGCTCTGTGAACTCCGGGTGTTTTCAAGGGAAAATGTTGCTCATAAGGCAAAGCCTCGCCAGGTTTGAGATCAGTGTGAAAAACACATTACAAAAGGAAACAGACCCAGCGTTTCCTGACAAGGGCAGCAG